>JAOXYF010000013.1:9027037-9033418 GCA_028565775.1 Sternarchorhynchus goeldii
GCCTGTGTCGGCATGGTGTCCCGTGACCTCCCGGTCGGTGAGGTCATCACCACCATGTCTGCCATAGACATTGACGAGCTGGAACTGGTGAAGTACAAGATTCTCTCAGGAAATGAACACGGATTCTTTGAGCTGAACCCCGATTCTGGGGTCATGACCCTTCATCAGTCTCTCGCCACTGTGAACCTCAAAAACACCTTTAGCCTCAAAATCATTGCCACGGATGGGGAAACCTTCTCAGATCCCATGTTTGTGAACATATCTTTGACAGAGGGAAAATCCCCTCCAAAAAGCTTCAACTGTAAGGATACTCATGTGGCCCAGCAACTTGCTGAAAAATTGCTCAAAAAGGCAAAAGCTAACAGCAAACCAAAACTGGATGAGGGATTCATCATTGACTTGTTCTCAGTGAACCGACAGACACCTCAGTTTGATAAATCTTTTCCTGCTGATATTGTTGTACATGAGGACATGAAAGTCGGCACAAGTGTGTTCCAGGTGAAGGCGTATGACAGCGATGCGGGGTTTAACGGCCTGATGCTGTACACCATCTCTGGTGGCAACACAGACAGCTGCTTCACCATTGGCACGTTGAGTGGCGTGATCAGCATTTTCCTCCCGTTGGACCGGGAGAGAACAGATCGGTACCTTCTGAACCTCACACTGCATGATTTGGGACAACCAATGAAGTCTGCATGGCGTCTCCTTAATGTCTATGTAGAGGACACCAACGACAATGCTCCACAGTTCCTGCTGGAAGGCGACTACCGGGCACGTATTCCGGAAAACACACCTGTAGGCACAGAGGTCATCCAGGTGGAAGCTACGGATAAAGACCAGGGTTCCAATGGGGAGATCCATTATTCCCTGCTCACCAGCACTTCCCAGTTTGGCATTAATGGCTCCACCGGCGTCGTGTACGTTGCTGGCCAGCTGGACCGTGAGCATGTGCCATCGTTCACGTTGAAGGTGGAGGCACGGGACCAGGCAGAGCGACCGGTACAGCAGTTTTCCATAACAACCCTCCGCATCTCCCTAGAGGATGTGAACGACTGCCCGCCGGCTTTCATACCAAACGTGGTCAGCGCTCGTGCTCTAGAAGACCTCCCACTGGGAACCGTCATCGCCTGGCTGGACACACAGGACCCAGACCTCGGCCCAGGTGGAGAAGTGCGCTACTCACTTGCCAGTGACTACGATGGCCGCTTCGAGGTAGATAAGATGAGTGGAGCGATCCGGCTGACCAAGGAGCTGGATTACGAGACCCAGCAGTTCTTCAACCTGACGGTTCGAGCCAAAGATCGGGGACGCCCTGTGTCATTGCTGTCGGTTAGCTACGTAGAATTGGAGGTGGTGGATGTGAATGAAAACCTTTATGGGCCGTATTTCTCTAGCTTCGCACTGAATGCATCAGTAAAGGAAAGTGCTCGCATTGGGACATCTGTACTGCAGGTATCAGCCCGCGATGATGACAGGGGTCGGGATGGGGAGGTGCAGTACTCCATCCGAGACGGCAGCGGCCTCGGCAGGTTCACAATTGACGAAGACACAGGTAAGCACTCAGTAGGTTATTATTTCCCCATTTAGAATACTGATTCATGTAATTAGATTGCTCATTAGCTTTCTGCTTAGTTCAATTACATCACTGTAATCTGTACTGATTTCTTCTCGTAACTCAGGACTTCTATGCCAGTTTTTACTGCACAGTCTGTGCTAACATTGTACATTCAGTATGATGCTTTGCCAGCTGGTATGACTGTTCTTTTTAAACATGTGATCCATGTTGGTTGGTGTTAAGGGTTTGCAGATGGTTACACTGATATGTCAGTGTTCCACATGCCACACAGAAAATGTGTCCGTGTGTGTGTTTGTGTTTATGAGTTAAGATCTGACACAGGACACAGCTTTTTCTCCTTTATGTTTAGTGCGGCTATAAGCTCGTATGCTCTGACAGGTGTTGCACACACACATACATGCACACACAAACACAAACACACGCACACACAAACACACACGCACACACAAACACAAACACACAAACACAAACACGCACACACAAACACAAACACGCACACATGCACACACAAACACGCACACATGCACACACAAACACGCACACACAAACACAAACACACGCACACAAACACGCACACATGCACACACAAACACACACAAACACACACGCACACACACACACGCTGGATTGGGTCAACAGGGTTTTGTGGCACTGAGTGGTACTGCTGAGTTTGCTTTGTAGTTCTTTAAATAAACCTGTATGCATGAGTGTGTCTGTGTGTGTGTGTGTGTGTGTGTGTGTGTGTGTGTGTGTGTGTGTGTGCTCATGTGAACTGTGTTTTCTCATCATCCTCTCAGGTGATGGTGCTGGAAAGGTGTAAAAAACAGAGGAAATGGGATAAAAGAGATGTGTGAAAGTGATAAAGGGGCGAGAGGTGTGTGTGTATGAGAGAGAGCGAGAGAGAGAGAGTGTGTGTGAGTGTGTATAGGTGAGTTTGTGTGTGTGTGTGTGTGTGTGTGTGTGTGTGTGTGTTATTGGTGATTTGAAGTCATCATGTGGAAGAAAGAAAAAAAATAAATAACACGATGGAACCATCTTGAAATCTCTCGTGTGAATAGAACTGGGACATCATTCTCTGGAGAATTAAAGGACATCACTCTCTCTATCTCTCTCTCTCTATCCCTCTCTCTCACTCTCTCTATCTCTCTCTCTATCCCTCTCTCTCACTCTCTCTATCTTTCTCTCTCTCTCCCTCTTTCTTTCTCGCTCTCTTTCGCTCTCTCTCCCTCTCTCTTTCTCTTTCTCGCTCTCTTTCGCTCTCTCTCTCTTCCTCTCTCTCTCTTCCTCTCTCTCTCTTTCTCTTTCTCTCACTCTTTCGCTCTCTCTCTCCCTTTCTCTCTCTCGCTCTTCACATGCAAGATTCTAAATGGTTTCCAGACAAAACATGATGATTATTGGTGGGATGATACACTTTCATACACTTACCCACAATGCCCTTGTTCTCACGAACACCTTTAAAAGATCCCCTTTAAAGCACCATCACACTACTAATAACACACACACACATACACAAAGACACACACACACATACACACACACACACACACTCCTCTCTATCCTTTGTTCTAAAGTCAAACTCTGTTTAGTGAACTAAACAGTTGTCTTGTAATTTAGAGAAGCCTCTGAGTTTTGTTGTTCTAGTTAGCCAATTAGTGAAGATTAGCTCTGTTTTCCAGACTGCAGAACATTTTCTGAATGAACATTGAAGTTGGGATTAGGCAGGATTCATTGTCAGCTACCTTCTTCTCATGCATTCGACTACATCCACACAAAACTAGAGAACCACCAATAGCTGGATTATCTCAGTAACCCAAACATCTTCTCTCTAAAATGCTTTTGAATTCCTAAACACTTTCTCAGGTCATCTGAGCACAGAGACATAAACAGGCCTTCACCAGTGCTGCACAAAAAGTAACTGAAACTCATGACTGAAGCATAAAAGCATCTTTTAATCAATAATATTGATCATCAGTCAATACCACTTGTTAGTCTGAAGTAATGATGGCCCAGTATTTGGCACCAATGATTTCATTAAATGGATCTTGCTGGTGCTTTTCCCCTCTAATTGGATTCATTTATAGACATTTTTTTAAAGTTTCAAGCAGCATTCAGTGTTCAAATTCTGAGTGAAGCTCAACACAAAACCAAACAAAACAAACTCTATAAATAAACATTTTATTTCCAGTGATGCATGTCTGTTATTCATTTTGAGTTGATCTTGGAATGGGTCCAATTAACATGATAAACAAGGTTCCTCTGGTAAACAAGGTAGGAATTCAACCCTCGTATGTTTAGTGCTAGGGTTAGGGTAGTGCTAAATGTTACCTTCTTCCACATGGCTGTGCTGGTTGATTCCTTGTTTGTGTTTGGTTTATTTCTTTATTAGAAAAAAACTATATTAGTAACTGGTAATATATTCTGCTTTATGTTAGTAACTGATAATATATTCTGTTTTACAGCAGTGACCAAAGGAAGAAGTCAGTATAGAAGAATATCCAATAGAAGAATATCAAATAGCTTAGCTATAAGCATTATTCACTTTCTTCATTTCTCTCTCTCTCTCTCATACCCATACACATGCACAAACGCACACACACACACACACACACACACACACACACACACCTCAGAGGACTGGCTTCCTGTTACTGAATGTGTTCTGCTTGGAAATCTGTCCTGTCCACAATAACTGCAAGGCCTAAAATCTGATTATAGTTGGGGATACACACACACATACAGACACCCACCCACACACACACACATATATATATACACACTCACACATACATACACACACACATACAGAAAGCAAAAATCTGAAACTCTAAATATAGTCATACAATAACTCATACAATAAAAGACCTGAACGACACCCCTTCTCTCTTTCTTTTCTTTCATTATATTTTTCCCTTCCTCCCATCCAACTCCCATCATTACCTGAGCTGTGTGGAGTCTGTAACACAGTCCATACACTCTAGAGATACGCAGACCTCAGGATACATGTCCATACACTCTATAAGTGTAGAAGTATACTGAAGTGTAGAAGTATACTGAAGTCTACATATCTCTAGAGTGTATGAACTACAGTATACATGCTCTCATGCACATCCACACACACACTAATACATTGCCATATACACAGTAATGTTTAACCCTAATCCTAGCTCTAACCCTAATCCTAGCCATACTTGCCTATACTGTCACACCTTACTTCATGTCTCAAACACATACACATACTTGTGGCTGCAAACGTGAATTTTGCGTAACACCAGATCCAAAATCACTGTGAAGTTCAGTTGTTCAGGTTGTTGTCTTCTTTGATGTCAGTGAAGTGTTAAATGTGTTTAGCTGTTCAGAGATATTTTTAGTTCTGATCTTTCTATCTTTCTTTCTTTCTTTCCTTCTTTTAACTCTTTCTTGCTTTCTTCTCCCTCTTTTTCCTCCTCATACATTTCTGACATCATCTTGCTTGGTTTGACTGAATGACTCAATCTTGGGCACCTTCTTCCAGAAAGTGATTAAATAAGCCCACTGGGCATTTAACCTGTTCTTTGAATCAGAACCTAATTAAGCACATATTTCCATCTACATTTACTGTTTCTGGATCCGGATCAGTTCTGTTCTAGGATCATCAAAAGTGCTGTTCTATGACCAGTTCTTCTGTAAACACCTCCTTTATACTTTATATGTCTTCTTGTCATATTGTGAACAACTGACTCTGTGGTCTCAGACAGATTAGAATGAATGGGTGGACCTTGAATAACACCACATTAATTCTTGTTGTATGTCACTTACTTGTAATAGATTAATTTTCTCCCTCATAACAGATACATTTTTTAATCTCACTTGACACGTGTTTTCCTCATTTAATTTTAATAGTGTAGATGATGTCATGACTGTGTCAAGCACACAAAGATGAAGGTTTCCAAGAGGAAAAAATGATATTGGATATAACAATCATTTAATTAGTGATGATACTACACACATTTTCAGTCTATTTTTGTCTGTTACATAATGTTGCCATGTGACTTCTGTACTGGCAACCATTATCTTTGCATTATAATATATGATTAATTAAAATCACACATTAATATATGATTAATTATATATCACACACGAATACATCATTAATTAAACATCACACATGAATATATGATTAATTAAACATCACACATGAATATATGATTAATTAAACATCACACAAAATATATGATTATGATTAAAATCACACACTAATGTATGCTTACTTAAAAATCACTAGAAAAAAACTGAATTTAGATCACATAAACACAGAATCATTAATTAACTGCAAATGTACATTTTTAATGTACATTTTAACAGATTCTCAGTTTGGCAAAAATTGATTGGGCAAATGCCAGTGAAACAAAAAATCCCCAGTGTACATTATTATTAATAATCCCCAGTGTACATTAATATTCATGTAAACTGCTTTGTTTGCAACCTCTTTGTTTCTCAAAAAAACCCACAAAAACACATTCCTTACTGGTTGTAGGTGGTTCTTTCCGATGCTAATTAAGCACTTGAATTTTTTTACATATAGTAACTTCTGCATTGATCAAATCACTTAAGCAGAGCCATGAGGAAGAAGAGGCACAAAACAGACATGAAGGAAAATTAGAGAACAACACACAATATCCTAAATGTCAAGGTCATTGTGTAATCCCGTGAGAAATTATCCTAACAGGAGTGACATAGCAGTATTTTATTCTTATTTCATAAATTGTATATATTCTAAAGCACAGCATAAAAAACTTAAATGATATAATTGAAAAAGAACACAGATC
>JAOXYF010000013.1:9055866-9068550 GCA_028565775.1 Sternarchorhynchus goeldii
CAAACAGCCAAATATTTTAGTGTAGAGCTCTGTGTGTTTTCCTGTGTGTGTGTGTATGTGTGTGTGTGTGTGTGTGTATGTGTGTGTGTGTATGTGTGTGTGTGTATGTGTGTGTGTGTGTATGTGTGTGTCCACCACTCTCCTCCTGTACTTCCCCTGGTTTATTTTTATATTTATTAATATGAATTAATTCCAGATGAAACCCATTTTTCTTGTGTGGTTGGTTCACTCCCTATACTAAGCAGTTCTCTTTGATTTCTTTTCAGTCCTACAAAGCTTTAATTTGCTCATCCTTACTTTTATCACTTTTACTTTTTAGCTTTTAATGTTTCAAGTGTTCAAAATGTTTGGTGTTTATGAAAAGTAACTATGGAAACGCAGAAGCTTCGTGTTTTACCTCCCAACATCGAGGAGAAGTGGGTGTTGAGGCACTTCTCACCTCTTCAGTTTTTCAATCTTTTCCATTTTCCTCCCAAAGAAATGATCATTTAGATAATTTAGATCAGTGGTTTTATGTTACTGTGTGTGTGTGTGTGTGTGTGTGTGTGTGTGTGTGTGTGTGTGTGTGTGTGTGTGTATGAAGGTCACAGTTTCTGATGGAGGGCCCTCCCCCCGCTACACCACCGTATGGGTGGTGGTCCAGGTTCTGGATGTGAACGACAACAAGCCCATCTTCCCGGAGAAGTTGTACCAGGTGCGTCTTCCTGAGCGTGGGCGGAAGCAGAAGAGCGGGCCCATCTACCGCGTCTTCGCCTACGACGTCGACCACGGCACCAACGCTGACCTCACCTATAGTCTTGTTGACGGAAATGAGGATGGAAAGTTCTACATCGACCCCAAAACCGGCGTGGTCTCCTCACCCAAGAAGCAGTTCACTGCTGGAACCTATGACATCCTAACTGTATGTCACCTCATAACCCCTCAGCTTTTGACCCTTGACCCTTCAATTATTCTCCTGATTAGATACATTCCATTCCTTCTTTTACTCACTGGTTAAAAATATGCTTTAGGGAACAGATGTTTATTGGTTTCATATGTTGCTTTTTTTGTGTCTGTGGCATGGAATTATGGGATAGTGAGAGTGAGTTAGTTTTTTATTAAACATATATAATGATCATATCTAATTATAGGATAGTTAAGGGATCATTATAGCATTATTAGCTTTTGATTAAACATATCTAATCTACTTATCATATTACATCTAATTTGAAATTGAACTGTTGTTGTTTTCCATTTCTAATACCCAATTCTGTTTTAAAATGTGAAACAGAAAGAGGTAATAACCTTTAGGTTTCATGACATCTTTACTGTAGAATTTTTTGTTTCAATGACCTTTGACCTTATGACCTTAGGTAAAGGCAGTGGATAATGGACGTCCGCAGCGCTGGGCAACAGCTCGTTTGCATATTGAATGGATTCGGCGTCCTCCCCCAAGTCCTGTGCCCCTGGTGTTCGATGAGCAGCTGTACAATTTCACTGTCATGGAAACCGACAAAGTGGCAGATATAGTGGGTGTGGTCTCAGCTCAAGGTGCTGCCCCACTGTGGTTTGATATTACAGGTGAGTTCCTGAGGGAAGGAGATTTTGGTGGGACTAAACGTGTGTAGTATAGATTCATAGATAGTAGTAATATACAGTACTGTGCACACGTCTTAGTCTAAAACCATTAGATTTGTTGTTTTAGTAATGGTATAATAGTATACTGGTATACTGGTATAATATTTATTTATTATATAAATTATTTCTCTCTTTATTAAAAAAGAAAAAACAGACACACACACACACAACAACCCCCCCCCCCCCCATTGTGGCAATAAGCACATCTAGAAGTCTTTATCAGAGAGTGTCCTGAGGTGTTCTCAGGTAGTCTTTTGTTATATTATAACAGGCTTTAAGAGACTTTAAGAGAGCCTGGTTCCTACTATTACTCAAGTGTAAGAGGAGTCACAATAACTTGCCATTTCTCTTCTGTTTTCCAACACTGTATAGAAATGTCCTATATGTTCTGGTTGTATTCTAATAAGGAGACTGAAGTAATTATATATGATCATTATACCATTGTTACATCAATAAAACAATGAACACAATGGTTGCCTAAGACTTTTGCACAGTACTGTATATAATATGAATAGAAAATTGAATAACATGAACATACTTTAAAGTGTTAGAGGAGAGTTTATAGGGTGGCAGGGGATTCAGCATAACTGTTTCTGTACAAGAGATCCACCATATCAGGTTCAGATAGAAGTGATAGAACATGCTCTAGTCTAGTCATTCAGTTTAGAACAGGGCTTGGCCTTAGACTAAAACAAAGTCTTGGGGAGGAAGTGTGCAAAGTAGGTTATAACAGCACTTACAACAGAACAAACTGTGAAATGAGAGGGTTCGGTCCACCTCTCTACAGACGATGTGCCCAGGGAACTGTGGAGAACATTCTAGAAATGTGTTTGATTACAGATTACAAATGAGCATTCACTGATGCTAGTGAGGTCACTCCAGGGGGAGTGGCCTCACATGGGTCAGATCCATGGGACGTGGCCTCACACTGGTCAGATCCAGGGGAAGTGGCCTCACACGGGTCGGACAAATTGAATGCATGATTTGTGCCAGTGTATCGCTTTCCTTTGCCATTCCATGGTCGCCAATCACTTGCAGCTCTCAGTTCCCAGTTAAGGTCTGTACATACATCAATTAAGGTCTGTATACACATCAATTAATGTCTGTACACACATAAATTAAGGTCTGTATACACATCAAGAATTGATCAAACAAGCACATTTTGACAATAAAGTGTGAAATGTGATTAAGTAACTGACTTCTGAGAATTGTTTCAGTTCTCTGAAGAGAAGATCCATTCATTGAGAGGATCATTAAGTACATTTTCAGCAATATGCTAATGTTCATTCTTTATAATATATTAATGTCCAATTGATTATTACTATAATTCTCCTTTCATGCCTTTTTATATTGTTATTCTTAGATTATATTAGCTTAATTGTATTGTCTAATAATTAGTATATTATCAACAAGTACATTATTAATAAAACTTCAGTCATATGGAGACTGACGTCCTTTAGTTCTTGGAGCCTGCTGTAAGAATGGTAGGATACTGGGAGAGTCTGTATGAAAGACTCCATTTCCCAGAGTGCACCATGCATGCTGTGTTGTGTTCAGATTATTTTTGCTTTGGCCGCACCTGCTCTGCTGCTCCATGTTTATCTTTTCTTTTTGTTTCTTGTCTCTGGAGTCACGGTCCTATCGGTTTCTCTCTTTTTACATCTCTCTATCTCTCTCTATCTATCTATCTCTCTATCTATCTCTATCTCCCTCTATCTCTATCTCTCTATCTCTTTATCTCTATCTCTGTCTGTCTATATCTCTCTATCTCTTTATCTCTCTTTTATCTGTCTCTCTCTTTATCTCTCACTATCTATCTCTTTAACTCTCTTTTATATCTGTCTCTATCTCTTTATCTCTCTCTGTCTCTTTATCTCTTTTATCTCTATCTCTATCTCTTTATCTCTCTTTTATCTCTGTCTGTCTCTCTCTTTATCTCTCTCTATCTCTTTATCTCTCTCTATCTCTTTGTCTCTTTTATCTCTGTCTCTCACTTTATCTCTCTTTATCTCTCTCTATCTCTTTATCTCTCTTTTATCTCTGTCTCTCTCTCTCTATCTCTCTCTATCTCTTTATCTCTCTTTTATCTGTCTCTCACTTTATCTCTCTATCTCTATCTCTTTTATCTCTGTCTCTCTCTCTTTATCTCTCTATTATCTCTGTCTCTCTCTATCTCTCTCTCTGTCTCTTTATCTCTCTCTATCTCTCTATCTCTTTATCTTTCTTTTATCTCTTTCTCTTTATCTCTCTATCTCTCTCTCTTTATCTCTTTTATCTCTGTCTCTCTTTTTATCTCTCTATCTCTCTCTCTTTATCTTTTATCTTTATCTCTCTATCTCTTTATCTCTCTCTCTCTCTTTAACTCTCCATCTCTTTAGCTCTTTCCTTTAACCCTTTTTCACTCTTTTCGTCATTTTTCACTTTTTCTTAGTTTGCTCCATCCGTTCTGTCTCCCTTCGTCACGTCCCTGCCTCTCTATCACTCTCTCTCTCTTTTGCCGACTCTCTCGTTCTCTCCGTTTCTCTTCCCCTTTTTTCTTAATGCTCCGTATGGGAAGGTCCACGCCCTTTCCGTGAGATGTTCTATGTTCTCCAGACTGCTTGTTCCAGGAACTGTTCTACAGAAGGTAGCTCTCAATTCTTTCTTTCTTGCTTGCTTTGTTTCCTCTTTCCTTTTTCATATCTTTCTCTCTCTCCCTCCCTCTCCCTCTCTCTCCCTCCCTCTCTTTCTCTCTCTCTCTAAATCTCTTGGTTCAGTCAGATTGTACTTTTGCTCTTTTGCTGTTCAGTCATCAGCTGCGCTTACCCATCATGCCCTGGTGTTGTGCAGTGCTGCTCTGTGACTGGCCATGATTGTATTCCAGGGGATTATGGGCACAACTGTGATAGGGATGAATGTATATTGTATCGTTTAAGGTGTTTCTATCTGATTATGTTTTCCTGTTGTCATGAAGAATGTGAGCAAGAAGACATGTAATAAAAGAGTGTGTGTGGATGTGTGTGTGTGTGTGTAGAGGTATCTAAACCCTCTGGCTATTATGAACTCAACCCCCACAGATGGCCTAATTAAATACGTCATTACACAGCCAATAAAGAAAAAGGTCAACATAGGGTTTGCATGTGTGGGAGAGAGAGAGAGAGATAAAGAGAGAGAGATAAAGAGAGAGAGAGAATATATGTGTGTTTATATGCAAACTGTGATGTGTATCTTTTAGTTCTGTGCTAAATCTACAGGTGGGATACAACATGATTATGTGTGTGTTTGTGTGTGTGTGCGTGTGTGATACTCTTCTCTCTTTAAGGTAGTGTAGCATGTGTGTTTTTGGTGCATGTGTAAGGCCTTTTCTTATGTGTGTGTGTGTGTTTGTGTGTGTGTGTGTTATATTCCTCTCTCTAAGGCGGTGATCATGAAAGCATGTTTGATGTGGAGAAAGGTGTTGGTACTATTATTATTGCCAGACCTCTGGACTCTGAGCAGAGATCCTTCTACAATCTCACCCTGGAGGCAACTGATGGAACCAGTGTAGCTTCCACACAGGTATATACACAGACACACACACATATACACACACTTTTCCTTGCTGTTGGCAGCTCTGTAATGTATGACTGATGTGGAAGTTCAGCGGGATTTATGTCTGTTAGGGTTTTTTTCACACCATATGCCAAAGTCCTATAGGGTTAATAACAGTGTCACTGTAGTCACAGACTGTGTCACTGTAGTCACAGACTGTATGTGTCACTGTAGTCACAGACTGTATGTGTCACTGTAGTCACAGACTGTACATGTCACTGTAGTCACAGATTGTACATGTCACTGTAGTCACAGACTGTGTCATTGTAGTCACAGACTGTACGTGGCATTTTAATATCTGTCTAGGTCAGTGAAGAGCTGTGCAACTAAAAAATGAGGGAACGGGCAGTTGATTTATGTTCCCAGAATGTACGGAACTTTAAACCATGAGGTAAATCAAGTAAAAGCCACTTCAGATCAGAGAGAAAAATATGTTATAAATACTGAAAATGATGTTATAAATACTGAAAAGTTTAGACACTCGAATGTTCTCACACCTCAATGTTCTGAAAAGAAGTTACGCTACATGCGCAGGTATACATATACTGACATGAAAAATACATACACACACACACACACATACACACCCACACCCACACACACACACATACACACCCACACCCACCCACACACACACACACACCCACACCCACACACACACACACAAACACACCCACACACACATACACACACACATACACAAACACACCCACACACACATACACACCCACACCCACACACACAAACACACCCACACACACACACACCCACACCCACACACACATACACAAACACACCCACACACACACACACACCCAGATGGAGCTCCACGTGTTGCCATAAGGAGAAGGGAGGATGTACACGCCTGTTTGCTTTATAATTAGAACAGTCAGCAGGGTTTCACCAAACACACACACACACACACATGTACAAGCAACATGTTTCTATAGTGTCACATATGGCAGATGTACATGCAATTAGGAACAAATATAATGATACAATATTGATTCACTCAGGCGCTTAAAAATCACAGACTGGTTTAATATAAATATTTAAACATTTTTAATCTTTTTTTAATACTATGTAAACATATATAAAACAGGAGATCTTATGTTCTGTGTGTGTGTGTGTGTTCAATTTGTGTGTGTTTGTGTATGTTCTATTTGTGTGTGTGTGGATGTTTTATTTGTGTGTGTGGATGTTCTATTTGTCTGCATTTTCTCTTCCAGGTCCACATAACCGTCCTAGACAACAACGACAATGCGCCTGTCTTCTCCCAGCCCACCTATGACATCACCATAGCGGAGGACACGCCTCCTGACACGGAGGTGGTGCAGGTGCTGGCGTCAGATCGTGACGAGCGTCACCGCCTGACCTTCAGCCTGCAGGGCAGCGTGGACCCCGTCAGCCTACGTCTGTTCCGCATCGACCCCATCACAGGCACCATCTACACCACCCGCCGCCTCGACCGCGAGAGTCGTAGCCAACACGTCCTCTCCGTCATGGTAACCATAGTAACATCATGCCGTCACCCGTCCTCGCCCCCTTCCTTGCCTGTCTCTGCACTGCTGGCACCACTGCTCCTCATCCCCGTGGTGACCATCACACCTCAACCTCACTGTTATAGTAAACAGTACACTCTTATCATCATGGCAACTGCTTCATTTGTGTTGTTGTAGTATAGTAACCACAGCTGTGTTTAGCTGCACTTAAACTACAATAGTTAATCAACACTATCGGTGTTAACTGACTACTGCAGGTGTTCAGCACCACAGTTCATGGGGTGTAAGGAAGTGTGTGTAAGGAAGTGTGTGTATGGAAGTGTCTGTATCTGTATTCCACAGATCTTCCCCAGGTCTTTCCCAGATATTTACCACAGATCTTCCCCAGGTGCTGGAAAACCAGCCACTGTGTTCAGATAAAACACTCTGGAGACCTAGAACAAAAAAATGATTAGGGAGACTGGATTAGATTAGACTAGATTAGAGTTAGGACTAGTGTAGGATTAGTGTTACACGCTGAACCACAGTATGTTCCTGAAGACTCATTATGACCCCAAGATCAATTTTACTCCATTAACTCCCGGTTCATGTTACACGTGTTACATGCGTTTCATCGAAACAAATGTGAAAGGTTTTTGTGAGTGAGGAGCGTGTGGATCCACGTGAAGATGTTAATACTCCAGTCCCAAACAGCTGAAGCAGCACTTCAGAATCCTCCGACCTGGAGCTTATTAACAGGGTCCATGGTGAACACTCACTGTGTTAATATATGCAGGCAGGTGGATAAGTGTTCACCTCTGAAAGCTGATGGAAAAACTGATGCGTGGTTTAGAATAACTGCTGACTGGAGCGTTAATGTTGGAGCTATTATGCTACACTAAGAGGTCCATGAGGTCAGGCTCCTGTTTCAAATTTCTTTTAAGTACAGTAAGCTGTGTGCTGTTAAATGCTGTTATATGTTTTCGTAATGGAATTGACTTTTACTGTAACTTCAGTAGATGAGAATCTCAAAGCTCTCTCTTCTAACCATGTCCTTTTCTGTTCCTCTGTTCGTATTGCTTTTTGTCTATTTTTCCCTCTCTAAATCTATCTATCTATCTATCTATCTATCTATCTATCTATCTATCTAATTTTCCTTTCTCTGATTCTCTCTTCTTTATCTCTTTCATGCTGTTTTTCTCATGTTCTCATGTATTCTTTATCATGTTGTCTTTCTTCTCATCTCTTTCTCTCTCCCTTCCTCCTCTCCCTTGTCTCTCTCTTTTGTTCTCTCTCTTCGGTTTAGTATTGGTCTGACGGAAGCTGAAGATTGGTAGACTGCTACGTGTGTTTTGGCAGGCGCCATGTGTTGTAATGTCATTTCCACCTGTTCCCCGAGTGCTGAGATCTAATTATCGAAGTGATGGCAGTCCCTCTCTGTTTCAGCACTTCCCTGATGAGAGTGTGGTGTGTGTCTCTACAAGTGTGTGTGTTTCATCTCTAATAAGTGCTTGGGTATATTCTGCAGCCCACAAAACGAATGAAATGTGCTACTGTAATCCATCGAGAGATGTTATCTCTTCTGTCTGCCTGTGTGTGTGTGTGTGTGTGTGAGAAAGAGAGTGTGTGTGTGTGTGTGTGTGTGTGAGAGAAAGTGTGTGTGTGTGTGTGTGTGTGTGTATACACACACGTGCTCCCTTACACCTGTCTCTGTGTGTGATGTTGTAGAGCTGGGGACATATGGCAAGCTAAAATATTATCACTCAATGACTGAAGAAGGTAAGATCCTCTCTGTGGAATCTACCATTCTTGTCCAACTCGCACCTTCCCTCGTGTCTGTGTGTGTGTGAGTGTGTGTGTCTGTGTGTGTGTGTCTGTATGTGTGTGTGTTAGGGCTCATGAGGGAGAATGTTTCGTTCTTTTTTGCACCATCTCTTTTATAACCTCTCTTGGGAAGATTTTGCGGAAGTGAAAATCGTGTTCACTGTTCTCATTTTCTTGTCCTTGATTTAACCTTTTGGTTTTGATTTTGTTTTCTGTTCATGACTGTGAGGAATTTGTCTTATAATTTTTTTAAATCGTGTCTGTCCATCTTTCTCAGTCATGTGTGTAAACAGAAACACTCATTCCATATTTAAATTAAACATTTGTTCACATTGTGTTAGACACACACACACACTCACACTCACACACACACACACACACAGTGATGCTGATGGCAGGGAACAGTCAGTTATTCTGGGTAGAGTTATCCACTGGCAGCAGCATAGAGCCAATGTAATAATGACATCTCTCTCTCCCTCTCTCTCTCTGATATCTCTTTCCTCTCTCTCTTATCTTTCACCTCGCCCTCCAGTCTCTCTCTCTCTCTCTCTTCTCTTTCCTCTTAATCTGTCTCTCTCTGCCTCTCCGGTTCTAATCCAATAATAACAATTCTGAGACGTTTGCTTATGTCTGAATTACTTTAGTCTCTTTGAGGATGAGTTAGACCCACATCAGACACACCGCATGATGGCTTGCAAGCTTTCTCTGATGCTAAAGAGAAGAGGAGTCTGCGCTGCTGGGCTAAACTTAGCTCCCTCCTTGCACTTTGATGTCTCCGTCATGGAGTTACGGCTTCACTGCTGATTTCCATGGGAAGGATGGGCTTCACACTGTGTGACCTGTGTGCTCTGCCTCTTTCCATACCTGATGTAACCCTGTGAAGTGACCTCAGCCGAGCCTGGAGCAGGACCCTCCGCCGACTTTAGCGCCGCGGCGCTTCCCTCCTGATGCTCCTTTAATAGCAAGGTCTCTTCAAGTGAACAGGTCACAATGACAGAAGTCACATGACGCAGACATGTACGTGAGCAGGGCTTAGATTGGTCAGCCTGGCCGGTTGCCGATAGAAACAGACAGCGGGGTAGGCAGAGAGCCGGTCGCAATTAATGATTTTATGGAGAAGGTCATACAGTTGTGGATTCAGGACATTCACTATCGGAGAAAAACAGTAAAAAAAAAGGGAGAGAGAACAAAGTGCACGAAGAGAGAGAAGATCATTGATCAATACAGATGTGTAGTTAGATGCAGTCACTGACGCAGTCACACACGCTTCCATACTCTCTCACACACACACACACACACACACACACACATCATCTGATCCTAAATGCAGAGCAGGTTGTTAAGTCGGTTGCTGTTATGTAAATTGGGTTGGGTACATCACTTACACATGGAGAAGGTGTGAAAAGCTTGTTTGTTCCTTGACTTGAGCAGGACCGTCTGGAGTAACACCACAGGACACACGACCTGCAACACAAATCTTCCATCTAAAGGATGACTATTATTAAATGAACCTGGGCACGTCAGGCATTACCTACACCCCAGGATGAACCAAATCGGGTTCCCCTGACCAGCCTCTTCCTCTTTTCCTGCGTCTTTCAGGAAAGTTCCGGGAGAAGGCATCCATTCTTCATAAAATCGCCAAAAAGAAATGTCAAGTGGAGGATGCTAACGGGGTAGCCGGTGAGTTAGCCTGCTTTATCGTTAGCCAAAGAACGACTTCACACCACGCTGGCCTCAGCTGGGTTTTAAAATTCAGGACCCCCCCCCCCCCCTTCTCACCCGTACAGATCAAAGTGAGACACACTTTTGTATTTTGACAGGACCAATTATGCTAACAGACCCATTTTACCATATTAGCATCTTAACAGAACTCAAATGATCTAACTTCACTCACAGCTGATTTCTTTGATGTTTGATGTGCAGTATTATCAATATTTCACACACACACACACACACACACACACACACACGGAGACGGATGTTCACACTCTGTGACTGTGTGTGTTTACTTTAGATAAGAATCTTCCGAACAGCTCCAGTGTGGAGGTTGAAGTGTGTCCACCTTTAAATGGCTCAACAGCGCAAGATACTGAAACGGTCAGTAATGCACACATACACACCACAAACACACACACACACTCATACACACACACCACAAACACACACACATACACACCACAAACACATGACACACGCCCACACATACATACCACAACCAACACGACCACACATACACACACATATACACCACAAACACATTCACACGACAAACACACACGCACACATACACACCCACACACACATATATACACAAATCCACATATACTCGCAACAAACACAAATTATCACGCACACACATATGCACTCAGACATACTCACATACTCAGACATACTCACATACTCAGACATACTCACATTGATACAAACTAACACTTACAATATTCAGCACACACAGACACACACAGACACACACAGACACACACGGCGATGAGTGTAATGGTGTTCGAGGCCATCATGAAGACCAGCCTCGCTGAATGAATCCCACATTAACACTTTATTCTCAGCGGGAAAACTTAAGCATATTTCCCCCTGCTCCTGCTGGCCTTGTTGGGATGATGAAGAGGCCTCACCTCTGCCCCCTGCTGGTACAGCGCCATGCAGGCTGAACAGATGGTACTGAGGGCATGCACGCAGTTAGCAGGCCTTCTCAATGTCACCGTGACAACCAGGTCACGAGGGGCCAAACCGATCTGCTCAGCCCCAGCTCAGTCACACGTGACGCTGATTTATGTTTGTATGGCATCCACAACATGTACATACAACATGTACATACAACATGTACATACAACATCCATGCACAACATGTACATACACAAGATATAAACACAACATGTACATACAACATGTACATACAACATGTACATACAACATCCATGCACAACATGTACATACACAAGATATACACACAACATGTACATACACATATAGTTAACATTCTATAGTTCAGGTTCTATAGTTAACATTCTATAGTTAACATTCTATAGTTCAGGTTCTATAGTTAACATTCTATAGTTAACATTCTATAGTTTAGGTTGTATAGTTAATATTCTATAGTTAACATTCTATAGTTCAGGTTCTATAGTTAACATTCTATAGTTTAGGTTGTAGAGTTAACATTCTATAGTTAACATTCTATATTTCAGGTTCTATAGTTAACATTCTATAGTTTAGGTTCTATAGTTAACATTCTATATTTCAGGTTCTATAGTTAACATTCTATAGTTTAGGTTCTATAGTTTAGGTTCTATAGTTAACATTCTATATTTCAGGTTCTATAGTTAACATTCTATAGTTAACATTCTATATTTCAGGTTCTATAGTTAACATTCTATAGTTTAGGTTCTGTAGTTTAGGTTCTATTGTTTAGATTCTATTGTTATTCTATAGTTAACATTCTATAGTTTAGGTTCAATAGTTAACATTCTATAGTTCAGGTTCTATAGTTAACATTCTATAGTTCAAGTGCTATAGTTTAGATTGTGTAGTTTAGGTTCTATAGTTTAGGTTCTAGTTGAAGACACCAGTACATATGTGCACTCAGAATCAGCCTGACTGAAATGACACTGGAGAGTGAAGAGTGACCTTAGTCCTGTTGCAGTGACTCCCCCCAGGCTTAGCTACCCGAACCCCTAACCACTAGGCTTAATGCCTAACCTCTATCCCTAGGCCCTGCTTTCTGGTTTGGTGCTAATAATGATTGTTTGTGTGAGCCAGATTGTGTGTAGAGCCCAGCCCAGATGTATTTCTCACATACATTTTACCTTTATCTTGAACTCCCTGTTAAGTGAAGGTGATTAAACCAGCAGTGATTCCAGAGTCCTGCTGTGTGTCCTAGCTGGGGACTCATCCCTCACTTTGGGTGTGCAACTTGAAATCAGATATGTACCACGTGGTGTCCTATCCTTCTAGTTTGAGATGCTTCCGTCTGTGAGCAGTATCTTCCCTCTGTTATCTCAGACACTCCCACACAGGCATGAGTGTGTGTGTGTGTGTGTGTGTGTGTGTGTGTGTGTGTGTGTGTGTGTGAGTGACTGTGTGTGTGTGTGTGTGTGTGTGTGTGCATGTATGTGTGTGTGTTTCTGTATGCGTGCATGAGTGAGCATAAGTGCACGTGTGTGTGTGTGTGTATGTG
>JAOXYF010000013.1:9089824-9106310 GCA_028565775.1 Sternarchorhynchus goeldii
GATTGTGTGTGTGTGTGGGTGTGATTGTGTGTGTGTGGATGTGATTGTGGGTGTGATTGTGTGGGTGTGATTGTGTGTGTGTGGATGTGATTGTGTGTGTGTGGATGTGATTGTGTGTGTGTGGGTGTGATTGTGTGTGTGTGTGGGTGTGATTGTGTGTGTGTGTGGGTGTGATTGTGTGTGTGTGTTCTGATCTTCCTCTTTCATATCTCTTATGTCATATTCTGTTTCTTTTTTTAATTCAGGTTTTTGTCATGAATCAAACGATTTATTAGATTCTTAATAGCACTGCTGAAAAAGGTTCATACATGTGCACACACTGTACCCTCATACAGGCTGTATCTCTGTTAATGATAATACAGGCTGTATCTCTGTTAATGGTAATACAGGCTGTATCTCTGTTAATGATCATACAGGCTGTATCTCTGTTAATGGTAATACAGGCTGTATCTCTGTTAATGGTAATAGACATTAGAACAAAACCAAACAAATTTCATGGTTTTGATCCATATTGTGGGAGTTCTGGTAGCATTATCACATTTATGCAATTAAGATTAAATCTCTCTCTCTCTCTCTCTTCAGGTTTCTCCTGCACTTGCAGTACCCTGTACACTGGGGGGCGCTGTGAGACTGAGATCAGTGTGTGTGTGCCAAACCCCTGTCAGAATGGTGGAATGTGTAAACCTATCGGCAATGCCTTCATATGCAGCTGCAAGAGAGGATACACCGGAATCACGTCAGTACACACACACACACACACACACACACACACACACACACACTTATGCAGCTATTTTAGTGATTTAAAACCTTAATCAGTAGTTAGTGCCATGGTGAAATAAGTTAGTAATAGAGATATTTGAACACCAACACTTTATTATATATGTATCTCTGTGTTTTATAGTACAACATACATGTTTCTGACACCTTTCTAGAACCTTTATAACACTAGAGGGCAGTATTTCTAATTTTCACTCCTTAGTGGCCGTTGTTGCTGTCTCGTGTTATACAGTTCTCTGTACAGTTACACAATTACTACCTGCAAAGATTTTATCACTCACTCTGTGACACACATACACCCCTGTACACACACATAAACACACATTCATCCCTGTACACACACATAAACACACATACACCCCTGTACACACACATAAACACACATTCATCCCTGTACACACATAAACACACATACACCCCTGTACACACATAAACACACATATATCCAACTTTAAACAGTTTCATAGTCTGTAGTTTCAATTACATTACATTTATGCATGTGTCCCCTCCATTTATCCATGTGTCCCCTTCATTTGACATGACCATGCTCTTGGTAAATGTGCACACACACACACACACACACACACACACACACACATACGCACACACAGTGAAAATGAAATAAGGTAAAGATCTAGGCAGCTTAAGAACATTTAAGAAATATGTGTGTATGTGATGTGTGTGTGTGTGTGTGATGTGTGTGTGTG
Source organism: Sternarchorhynchus goeldii (assembly GCA_028565775.1). NCBI lineage: Eukaryota > Metazoa > Chordata > Actinopteri > Gymnotiformes > Apteronotidae > Sternarchorhynchus > Sternarchorhynchus goeldii. The sequence goes on from JAOXYF010000013.1 coordinate 9,091,312, forward strand.
TGTGCATATGCATGTCTACATATATACATTTGTGTGCACACGTCTGTGTGTACACATCCGTGTTTACGTGTGTGTGTACACATCCGTGTTTACGTGTGTGTGCGTGCATTTCCCCCGTAGGTGTGACGAGGATGTGAACGAGTGTGAGCGTGAGCAGTGTGAGAACGGCGGCGTGTGTGTGAACACCTTCGGCTCCTTCTACTGCAACTGCACATTGGGCTTTGTGGGCGGAGCCTGCTCGGTGCGGCCAGTCCTCGTCCCCGACATGCAGGCGGGCCACGCCTACGTGGGCAAGGAGGAACTCATCGGCATCACGGTTGTCCTCTTCCTCATCATCACACTCATCCTCCTTTTCATTGCATTCCGGAAGAAGGTTTTCCAAAAAAGTTACTCGCGGAATAACCTCTCGCTGATCCAGGATCCGGCCACCGCCGCCCTGCTGCACAAGGCTAACGGCGGCCATTACCCGCCCCTGCCCTGTGGAGTGGGAGACCCCATCAACTTGTATACGGAGGCAGGGAGTCTCCCAGGACCGCCCCAGGTCCCTGTCCGTCCAATGGCATACACACCCTGCTTGCCTGGCGATGCCCGTGGAAGTCTAGAGAAGAGGGGTGGGGACAGGAGGGGGGTGGAGCTAACAGAGATGAGCACGTTTCACCCAACATCTGACTCTCCGCGGATACTGGGCGGAGCTACGCGGCGAGGGGTAGTGGTGTGCAGCGTGGCGCCAAACCTGCCGCCGGTGTCGCCATGGCGATCAGACTGTGACTCCCTCCGCAAGAGTCCTTGGGAGGAAGAGGGTGAGAGAGAGAGAAAGAACTGTGAATATGTGTGTGCTTCCATGTAAAAATCTACGTAGAGATGCATGCATTACTGAAATCATCTTGTAGACACACACATTCATATAAACATTTTTAGATTCCTACAGACAAACCACAAACACAAACAACGTCTCTCTCTCTAACACACACACACACACACATACACACACAAAACTGACTTTCCACCCTGTGATTTATGATTGAGAGACATGTACATCTTTCAACTCTGAATGCCTGTTGACTTTCTAATTAGTTCATGGTTGCAAATAAAGATCAGACCTGCTAATATGATCTGCTATTTGTAGAGAAGCAGTTATATGAAAAATTTTGATCAATGTCATCTTCATCTTCACCTGTCAGTGTCTCGGGCCTGTCCTGCTCAAAGGAGTTTTACTACACAGAAGTATAAATATGGCCGATGGCAGAGAAGATTAAACCAGTTCCACCTATTTTGGCATGAGAAGAAAACATAATTTAAACAAATTTATATTTAGTGATAAAAACACTGTATTATGTACAGAGGCATTCTGAGGATGTGTATGTATATACATTCATATGTACATTCATATATACATTCATATGAAAATAAAATTGAATCTAATCTAATCTAATATGTACATTCATATGCCCCTAGTCTGCCCTCTAATCCTAGTCTACCCCTCCCTCTAATCCTAGTCTGCCCTCTAATCCTAGTCTGCCCCTCCCTTTAACCTTAGTCTGCCCCTCCCTCTAACCTTAGTCTGCCACTCCATCTAACCCCACCCTCCAGCAGAGGAGGGCGAGGCATGAGATGCTAGAAGGTGCATAAGGCACCTTGGCATAAGTATTCAGATCTTAGCAGCAACCCTAACCCATATACCCTAACCCCTAATCCATAAACCCTAACCAATAAACCCTAACCCATAAACCCTAACCCATAAACCCTAACCAATAAACCCTAACCCATAAACCCTAACCCCTAACCCATAAACCCTAAACCTAACCCATAAACCCTAACCCCTAACCCATATACCGTAACTCATAAACCCTAATCAATAAACCCTAAATCTAACCCATAAACCCTAACCCATAAATACTAACCCTAACTTTAGTAGAATATGGAAAGGAAAACAGATCCATGGAAAACATGATTTGAGAACAGTTTGAGAAACAAAAGCCCTTCCCTTTCACTTTGATATTCTCCACTACAGGTATATCTAGTATGTTTCTTATATAAATTAACCCTTTAACTGACTGTTATTTCTTAACATTTAAGAACCATGTAGAATAAAAACTGTATAGAAAAAGAACCATATAGAATAAAGTCATAAAAGCAGTTTGGACATACAAATCATTCAAACAAACAATCACACAAACAATCATACAAACAATCACACAAACAAATGAATTATACAAACAAGCAAATCACACAACGAAATCATACAAGCAAATAAATCAGTTTTATATATTCTCCTGGAAGTTTGATTGCTGCACTTCTCAGCTTTGAGTGTCTTTGTTTGTGTGCGTGTGTGTATCTACACTAGATATTTCAAGTATCCCTAAGCACTTTTGTAAGTCGCTCTGGATAAGAGCGTCTGCTAAATGCCATAAATGTAAATGTAAATGTGTGTGTGTGCGTGTGTGTGTGCGAGCATATATGGGTTTGTCAGTGTGATAAAATGCATGGACTATGTCTGTCTGACCTTTCACCTTTGGCCTTGATATTTAGGGAAAGTGGACATGTTGGAGGAAGTCACATGTTTCTCGGGTAGCAACACAGGGAGCAACTCTGAGGTCCAATCACTGACCTCCTTCCAGTCAGACTCTTACGATGACAATGGTAAGCCCCTACCTGTTTTTGAGTGTGTGTGTGTGTGTGTGAGACTGTGAGTGTGTGTGAGAAACTCTTCATTTTTTGCACAGCACATGGAATGATGACATGCCTGCCTTCTCATCTATCACAGATTAGATCATCATCAGCCAATCAGGTCACAGAAGCTTTGGCAGTGGACCAATGGGAGCTTGAATTAATGTTTCAAAATGTTTGAAAGTGATTGATTTGTGACACTGTGATTGATGTGTGATTTTTGCCTCTGGCCTGCACTCCAGGTCTTTCTGAGTGCGAGTGTGTTTGTCTTACTCTCCACTGCTCTCTCCTTCCTCAAGCTTCCATAGTGACGGTAATTCGACTGGTCAATGACGCAGTTGAAACTATCGAAAATGAAGGTACCCTCCACCACCTACGTAACATTGACCAGTATCTAAGAAACACCAACGCAATCTACACCCACACAATCTACACCCACACAATCTACACCCACACACTCACAAACAAACGCAACAAACAGAATGAAGTATTTAACACCCAGAATGTTTCATATTGAACTTCGTCAGTGTAGCACAGCAGACTGAACTGTAAATAAGAGAAACAAAGAGGGAGAGAGTGTATTTATGTGTGTGTGTGTGTGTGTGTGTGTGTGTGTGCATTTATTTGGATTAATGTCTGTCCTCTTTGCCTGAGCTCCTGATCAATCTACACTCACATTATATCAATGTCTCTCTTGCTTGCTTTCTCTCACACACATTCTGTCTCAATCTTTCACTCTTCCACCCACACACACATACACACACACATACACACCTAACTCTAATTAAGTGGACCCTAACTCTATCTCTCTTATACTGTTTAATATTATGTCTGGTAAAAATGGTAAAGAACTGGCAAACAAGAAGCAACAATTACCACATTTATTCACCTGTTGATTTCGGGAACCGTTATGATTGTGGTCACCTAGGTAACCCAGACAGGAGTACAGTGTTGCGGTGTGGCTGGTTGTTTGTGTGCAGTGGAAGGTTATGCAGGGGTGGAGTCTGTGCACTGTGTAGCAGCGGTGGAGTCCATGGGAGTGTAAACCTGCTAAGCTCTTATACTCTGCGTGGTCACGGTGTTGCAACCAATCAGAAACCCTGCACCCAGCAGCCATTTCTGATCTTAAAGGTGCACTTTAGAAGAGTGCAGGTGGCAGGTGCGGTGAGTCAGACATGTGCTGACACATTTATCAGTGGTCAGCAGTTAAAATGTTAGTTGAAATATTGCCTGGGGTCTCTAACCCTAGCTGTAACACTCACAGCACGATAGAAGCTCAGATGTAACGGTGTGGCTGAAACACTGACAGCACGATAGAGGCTCAGATGTAATTGCGTGGCTGAAATACTGACAGCACGATAGAGGCTCAGATGTAACGGTGTGGCTGAGGGCTGCTGCCCTCAGGGGGTTTGGGAGTTTTTACACATTTGCAGAGGAACTGCTGAGTGGTCCTACCACTCTGGGTACATCAAGCCAGCAGGGATCCACAGTCAGAACACTGGCCAGAGATGAGGAGTCAGAGGGACTAATAGGGATGATGAGGAGTCAGAGGGACTAACAGGGACTATGAGGAGTCAGAGAGACTAACAGGGACGATGAGGAGTCAGAGGGACTAACAGGGACGATGAGGAGTCAGAGGGACTAACAGGGACTATGAGGAGTCACAGGACTAACAGGGACTATGCCTGAAATCACACACCTATACATCTTTACACATATACACCCAGAGTTCAGAAGAATCCTCTTGGGAGAGTGTGGACACTTGTATCTACTGCACTCACTCTCCAACATCACCTCATCTGGCGTTTGGGGAACTGGCTGGAAAAGTGGGCAGTACTCTGTGTGTGTATGTGTGTGTGAGAGAGAGAGAGAGAGAGAGAGAGAGAGAGAGAGAGAGAGAGAGAGAGTGGATACCTTTGTTCAGATGAGGGCAGCGACCTGTGAGAAAGACTGCATGGTGTTTATGCAGTAGCTAAAGGTCATTCTGCCCCGGCAATCCTGACACACTCATCTAAAGAAATTGAAGGAAAAAGCCCTTGCACACACACACACACACACACACACATACTCAAACACACACACACACACATGAATGCACACACACACACTCACACACACACACACACACACACACATGAACACAGACTCATACGCACACACGCACACACACAGACTCAAACACACACACACACAGAATGCTGAGTGGTGCGGTTGGCGTTGCACTGATGCTGAGCTGTGTTTGTCTCTGTCAGTGTCGGTTATGGACCAAGGTCACACCTACAGCCGAGGTGAATACACCCCCCTTCCCCAAGTGAATACACCCCCCCCATGCTATATTACTGGCACAATGTGCTATTGCATTCTGGGATATGTCACATCTTTCAGCACACAGATGGTATCACTTGCCGTCCCACAGCACATTCACAGGCATCTGTGTGTTCATAAGACCTGGATCACTCTGTGTGTTCATAAGACCTGGATCACTCTGTGTGTCTGTCCTCTCCACCACCCAACTCCCTTTTGCACTTGATTCTTTTATAATTGATTGTTTGATTTGGATGTTTAATGTTGTTTCGGTTTAGGCAGGTTGTGTGTGTGTTTGTGTGTGTGTGTGTGTGTGTGTGTGTGTGTGGTTGTGTGTATGTGTGTGTGTGTGTGTCACTGCGCTTCTGTGTTTCATTCATTTCTGCATGTGTTGCTCTTGGTTGCTTTATTTCCATATCCTTTTATCTACTTATTCTTTTATCGTTTATGTTATTTTTATTTGTTTATATTTTGAGTATTCCAGTTTTTGTTTTTATGGCCTTTGACCTTTGACCTCATGACCTGACCTCATCCACAGGCATGCCCCTGCACGCTACAGAAAGTTGCATGTTGTGTCTGAAGTGTTTCCCACACAGCATGCAGACGTGCACCCTTAGGACCCCAGGGAGGGGCCTAGCCGTCCTCACATGTGCCTGCAGCACCTCGCATGGCTTTTTTGAAACTAAATGACTTTTGTCTGATTTTTATTCACTTCCTGTTTTGTGTTGACAGCGTATCACTGGGACACTTCCGATTGGCTGCCGAGCACACGTCTCCCTGACATTGAGGAAGTGCCCACATATGACACAGGAGAGGTGGGAGTGGCCCTGGAGTCAGATTACTACCTGGGAGGCTTTGACATCGACAGTGACTACCCGCCCCCTCAGGAGGAGCAATTTATGTCACATGATCAGCTGCCACCGCCCCTTCCCACTGAAGAGTATGACGGCGTACCTGCCGACCAACCCGTCTCCACCCAGAGCACCTTGAGTGGTGGCCACAGGTCCCGCCCGAACTTCCACCCTAGCCAGTACCTGCCTCCACATCAGCTGCCACTTGGCTCTGGGGGGGAGGAGTTTAGCACTTTTGTGGGTGGTGATGAGCACCTGTCTGTCAATGCGTCTTCAGCCTCAGACCTCTCCGGCCCCTGTGTGCTCGAGGACTCAGAGACGGGAGGAAGCTTGGACAGTTTAGAGGAAGCACAGATGCTGCCTCAAACACAACAGACCGAAGTCTGATACACATTACCACACACACTCATCCAAACACACTGCACACACATCGCACACAGAACTAGAGACCCAGTTACTGACTGTAACAGAAAGCATCACAAGAGACTACAGACAGTGTGAGAGTCTGGTACAGTTTGTAAGAACAAAACAACAGATGCTTGCGGAGACTATCTGAGCTACAGCCTGAGTCAGAACTGAGACTATCTGAGCTACAGACTGAGTCAGAACTGGGATTATCTGCGCTACAGATCTGAGTCAGAACACCCAGCAGGAAGTGGAACCACCCACAGCTACAAGCACAGGAAGTGATGCGTGATGAAACGTTTGTGATTGAAATAACTAAAGGGTATTGTGAAGACAAAATGATGGAGACGTGAAATAAATATAAAATATAAATAAATATAAAATCTCCAGTTTGCTGGAAGGACAGTGGTGTTTTGGAGTAATTTTATACAGACAAACAGCACATTTCTCTCATTTGTCACGTCCCAAAACTTTTGCTGCCTTTGTTGTCGTCAAAGCTATTTTTAACGTGTTTTAAAACAGTTTTGAGTGTTTGATGCTTTCTAGTTTTGTGTTATTTTATAGTTTTGTGTTGTTATTTTGCACTAAGATGTACAGCACCATATATAGATCTGTCCCTGTCAAAATCTTAGTTACCCTGTCTCTTTCTCTCTCTCGCTCGCTCGCTCTCGCTCTCTCTCTCTCTCTCTCTCTCTCACACACACACACACGCACACAAATCTTGTGGCTGCAATGTGAAACATTTCTGTTTAACTTCAATCCCACAAATGGCAGGTTTTTTTACTTTCTGTGCTCTATGTAAAAAAGATGTGTTTGTGCGTATGTGTGTGTGTGTGTATGTGTGTGTGTGTATAAGAGAATGTTACAGCATTTTTTTTTGGTAGCAGTTCTTTTTCTTTTTTGGTGAATGATGTGTGTGAGAGAAAGAGTTTGTGTGAATGTGTGTCACGCAAACACACAGAGACTGCATGCACTCCAATTGATCTCCCATAGCTGTTTAAATTAACAGGGTTTGATTTCCTACCCCTGAAAGAGAGAGAGAGAGAGAGAGAGAGAGAGAGAGAGAACAAAGGAACAAAGGCAATTCCAAGAGAGGGAAACGTCATGTCATAGAACTGAAACCCATGCAAGAAGAAAGAATGTAGAGTTCCTGCAGTGAGGGAGAGGGTGATAAAGGAAGTACATCCTGGAGGGGCACTATAGCAGCTGGGTGCTGTGATCCAGTCCATGCAGACTCCAGGGCCTAGGACAAGTAAGGCAGGTACTAAAGAGCTGGATGGACCCTGAAGGACCGGATTGTGAAGCTGTACTGTAGGAGCCAAAGGACCACGTAGAGGACCAGGGTGAAAACATGGGTAAGGGATGGGACCAAATGCAGTGAGTGTCACAAGCATTTTTGTGAGAGATCAAAGTTTGATTCAAGTTTGTTTGTTTGTTTGTTTGATTTTGTACAGTGTATATAGTTATAGGTTGTTTGAATGCAGATTTTGTAGATATTGAACTGGGATTCTGGCAGGGGTTCTGGATACTGTCAGAGTTACACATGGGCAAAAACCTCAGACACACACACTTTGACACACAAGTATGCTCTGACACAGGCATACACACATGCACACACACATACACACATATAAACAGACACTCAAACATCTGGGCTCACCACTTTATCACTAAGTTTTGTTGATAGATGTCAGCTTCAGGTTTTTCTCTAGAATCGTCTGGGTGGTTTTTTTTCATATTCACTTCAGACCTCATTCATCTTCTTCTTCTTTTTATACTGAAGGAAGAACGTCTGGACGTCCCGCGTCCTCCTGCACAGGTCTGGACGTCACGCGTCCTCCTGCACATGTCTTTCTCCTGACACATTTCATTTTGTTCTGTATATTTTGTCAGTATTAAAACGACTCAAATCTAAATGAAGTGTAAAAAATGCATTTTTAACTGCTGTTTTTTAATCAGTGCAAAAAATTAAAAATAATCTTGATCAAACTGAATAAATCTATGGAACGTATGTGTGTGTGTGTGTGTGTGTGTGTATGTATTACTGTATGCACTGCACTACCTGACTGCTCTTTACCATCTGTGCCAGTTTCCCAGTGATGATGATCTGTGTTTAATAACAGTTCAGTGTTTAATAAGTTTAGTGATCATGCAGATCCAGAGCCAAGCACAGATACCAGCACAACTCCCCTCCCCCCAGATACACACACACCTTCCCACCAGATACACACACACACCCTCCACAAACACACACACCCACACCCTCCCCCCAGAAACACACACACGCACCCTTCCCCCAGAAACACCCACACCCTCCCACAAACACCCACACTTACTATCTGAAGAACTGGACAGCCCCAGGTCCTCTCATGGTCCACACTTACTGTCTGAAGAACTAGACAGCTCCAGAAAGCTAACTGCATTCCGTTGGACAGTTAGGTAACATCACCTAGCTAGATAAGTAGTGTGTGTTGCTATGGTAGGAATGTTGATCTACTGCACATTATATAACTAGTTATAAATCAAAATCCACATTTTTATCTATCTCTGTGTTTTTTAATAAGCTCATATTTCCCTGTGGTGTTCTGCTCTTCCAAATGCGATTTTGTCAATCAGATAAAGTAGGTTTAAATTTTTTTATAACTTTATTCACAAAACATAGCTCAACGTTCACTGATTTTTGTTTTTGATTTTTATTTAGCAGCAGGCTAACCGCTAACCTTCATAAGTGACATTTAGTAGCTGCCATGGTGACATGGTTCCGGGATGTTAGAATTTAATCTCAGAACTTTGGCTCCATTAGCCAAATACCAGATCTGGTTTCAAAGCCATCAGGCTGTTTATATTGTCAGGGTTCCTGTAACAAATCAAAGTTCCTGTAACTGACAAGGGTCCGAAAGATTAATAGAACATTTGCTTATTAATTAATAATCATTTTAATTCATTTTAATCAATAGAATTTTTTTTCATGTAACCAAAATCCCTTGGGGCCCCAGTAAAACAATAAATGAGATGCCCAACCAACTGACAACCTCCAATCCATCAATATTTTATTAAACAGGTAGTCATTCATTTATGTGGGTAGTTACCAATATTCAGAATCACGTGTGCTCATGTGTACATGTGGAACTGGAAGATAGAACCTGAATCTTCTGGTGTTAATGTGAGATGTTTAGATGTTACATTACATGAGATGTTTAGATTTTACATAATCTCACGGACAGCAAATGTAAAATAGCAGTGTCTGCTATTACTATACTAACTAATTAAAGCCCTTTTTCATGCTTTAAAGTCCTTCCCTGGAGTCCCAGTGAAGCCCCACAGGGGACTTGCAAACAGAATACAAATGCAAGATAGATACTTTATTGGAGGGGCAGATCCAATCACCTGAGGCAGAGGGTGAGGTGATGTACAAACAGCAGGGAACTGCAGAGAGGAGTGGAGAGGTGGACACAGGATGTCACACTAAGTATCTAGATAATAAACCTTAATCCTTGCAGCAAGAGTCACAGGTAACAAACAAACAGGTCTTTAACCAGAGGAAGACAGTTAGGGACAGGTTGATGGGGTGAGACAGGTGATCAGTAAGACAGTTAGGGACAGGGTGATGGGTGAGACAGGTGATCAGTAAGACAGTTAGGGACAGGGTGATGGGTGAGACAGGTGATCAGTAAGACAGTTAGGGACAGGGTGATGGGTGAGACAGGTGATCATTAAAACAGTTAGGGACAGGTTGATGGGTGAGATAGGTGATCAGTAAGACAGGTAGGTGGAAGGAGGTGGAGACATTATTGGGGAAGTGACAGGGTCTCTGTTATATTATTCAGAATATATGAAAAGAATGGTGCAACAGAAGAAATCCCATATATTGGAGTCTAGACTATTCCTGAAATTAGACCTATTAAAATGATGCACCATGAGTTGAAACTGGCTGGTGAAAACAGAAACAGAGTTTAATCTTGTAACAGGTGGCTCGCAGTGCCAGCAAGCAGCCACCAGAGGGAGATAGGAACTAGTTAGGGCTCATTAGCCTGATCCTCCTCAGGTGTCTCCACCCTATATAAGCAACTTCAAAAACCACTCACTGTTTGTGAAGCCTTGGTGTATGTTATGTGTACTCTGGTTTGCTGGTAATGTGCATTGGTGGTTCCTTGTTCTCCTGTGTCTGTTTCCTTCGTTGTTCTGTGAGGGATTGTTTTCCCTTGTGTCTGTCTAAAGCTGTGCTTTCTGGGGGAAGTTACCCCCAGTTCTTTCAGTTTTACTTTTTGTCTTCTGTCAACCTTTGTCACTCAAACAGATAAATGGTTTGCTTTAGGTGCCTATGAAAAAAGTTTCAACAGGAGCCCATTCAAAGCTCTAAAATGCGCAGAGCTGCACAAAATAAGCTCTGGTTCTCTTCAGGTCTCCATGGTTTTCATCATTGGACACTCTTATCCAAAGCAACATACACACTTTTCCCACATGGGTATAGATCACACAGCCTGTACTTCCTGGGAATCAAACCCATGACCTTGGTGTCCTAGTCCTTGGTGGCCTTTCTCCGCTCTAAACCCTTCATAGTTTCCTTAAGGAATCAACCAACCCCTCTGCCCTTCAAAAACCTTTGATAATCTTATATGTCCACTGTGTTTTGTTAAAAGCTAACGAGAAACTGTGAGCAGCAGATGGGAGTCCATGGATCATAGGCGGAATATCACCTCCACATTCTCCAAGTGACGCAGTGAACACTGCTGGGCACTCAAGTAGTGGTTGAACTTCTCGGAACACAAGGAGAGATTTAGTAACACTATTATTAACCAGGGTGTAGCAGCTGCAGGCTTTGAGTAGTTGAGCTCAAACCTATAAGCACTTACTGTATTTCCAAGTATTTCCTGACTGCAGTATGCTGCTAAAAACAATCAGTGGAACTTTACCGATCACTGTAATTTTATTATTGACTTAATGGTGTCTGATCTGGATCTGATCATGCCAACCTGCCAGGCACTGCTATAAATTTGGGTCACAACATGCTGGATGAGCTGAAAATAACTAGACTACCTAATGAAAAATTAAGGTAACACTCACATCACTATCATAGGGGATGCAGCAGTGATGTTGGTAAAAGCCAGGTGTTCAATGACCTGAACTCAACTGTCACACCTACCACGTTTGTTAACCCTTTATAGTAAAAGCATCAATTATCTATTCATTGTAGTTTGATTATTTATGCTGGACTATTTCAGATCTTGTTCGGTTCACTTCAGATCAAATTACATTCTCAATTTTTTTGTCTGTGTTCCAAATCTCACAACTTGATTTGTTGCACAGGTGGCATCCTATCACAGTTCCACACTGGAATTCACTGAGCTCCTGAGAGCAACCCATTCTTTCACAAATGTTTGTAAAAACAGTCTGCATGCCTAGGTGCTTAATTTTATGCACCTGTGTCCCTGAAAGTGATTGGAACACCTGATTCCGATAATTTGGATGAGTGAGCGAATACTTTTGGCAATATAGTGTATGTGACAATATAGTGTACTGGGTTATATGGTCAGGGCTCCAAGTCAATATAGTGTACTGGGTTATATGGTCAGGACTCCAAGTCAATATAGTGTACTGGGTTATATGGTCAGGACTCCAAGTCATTTTGGCCAGTGCTTTATTTTTAACCTATAATGACCTATAAATAACCTTTTGAATAGTTTTTTTCACTGTTTACAGAGACTGTACTCTGAAAACTCTTCAAACTTTAGCACACTGCAAAAGAATGTGCATGAGGTTTTTACATTTTATAATTGGCAGAGCACTAAGGCACTAGAGGGCTTGAGGAGTGGTGTGTGCTGCTGTATATCAAAGACTGAACAACAGCTTGTGAGACAAAAACTTTTACACTGTTACATTGTAAATTACACTGTTTTATTGTAACTTGTAACTTTCTTAACCTTCCTTTCTCAAGTCCTCTGTTGTAAGATTTTACATGTTAATAAAAATGTTTATTTTTAAAGTGTCATTTGGGTTTCATCTGCTGAAATAATTTTTGTATGAGTTGCTGTTGGATGCCTCTGGTAAAGGAGCTTAAATAGTGGGATTAGATATGAACAAACTGTTCCAGGACAAACACATTATTTTATGACATTTCTTTTCATGTTACAATTTTGACAGGACCATAATAAATATTAAAGTAAAGTAAAATAACCAGCAATACAATTATCTTTAAGATCACTGTGGGCTGAAATTCTGTTGCTCTCTCTCTTTATACTAATATTTTCTATTAGTTTATATTAGTATTTTTACTGGTGTGTGTGTGTGTGTGTGTGTGTGCTGAGAAGTTAATTTTTTTGTGGTTGTTTGTATTCATTGCAGACTATGCTCTGTGGATGCTAAAAATAACCCACAGCATCCTACTGAGGACAGGGTCTGGGGGGTATTTGGGATGTCCAGTTTGGACTGACTGTTTTAGTGATGTCAGCAGTGAAGTGAGTAGTAATAGAAAAAGTTGTGGCTGCCTACACATAATACACACAGACACACAATACACTCATATAGCACATACCCATACACAACACATACACACCATTCCATCTTCTGAGCAATTTATAAAAAACATGAACAAGCATGTGAAATCCTGTATTGAAACAGATTAATACTCCAGATTTGTAATATGATTATGATAACTTATATTTGAAATTCTTTTTTTTCCTGTTGTGGTTCCTTGTTAAGTTACTGGGGTCTAACAAGATTAGATGATCAAAAGCACTAGGGCTGTGTTCCAAAACTGATTCACCGCTTTAATCCTATATTCACTAGCTCCCTTCCCTTCTTCACTAGTTCCTTACAGTTCATCTAGGAGGCCAGATGCTCTGAGTGGACTTGATGCAATACCTATACAACTCTCTTTCACATACACACCCATCCACCCACTCGTGTGTGTGTGTGTGTGTCTCTCTCTTTCTTTCGCGTACACACCAACCCACCCACCCATGTATGTACTATTATCTCTCTTATTACTGAGTAATTTTCTAGAGTAATATTCTCTTTATTACTGAGTAATATCTTACTACTGAGTAATTTTCTAGAGTAATATTCTCTCTTATTACCGAGTAGTAGTGTGAACACACCCTAAAACTGTTGCAGCTAACAACTTGTGCACATTTCAATAATTTTGGAGACATATGTATTTTATGTAATATTACTAATAATTAATCTTTATTTTTGTTGTACTTTTGCAAAATCTGTTTTACAAACAAAAAAAATCTGTGTTTTTTAAACAAAGTTTCCATAAGTATAGTACGTTAATAAAAGAACAGCACTATAAACCATGAAATATAAAGTAACAAAAACAGACCCAATAATCTACAGTCAGACAGGCATAACCTATAAACACATATCAACACCTAGAGAACTTGCATTCCAAGTATTGTTTTGTTTAGGAGCTAAACAAGAAAATATAAAGAATGGCCACCAAGGTCTCAGATAAAACAACCCAACATTAGTATTTAGTACTAACACTTAGTACCCAACGTTAGTACTTCTGTTTTATTAACATTTGGGAAAAGTAAGTAAATACAATTATCTGGTCACCCTAAAACTACATTTGGTCAATTGTGTTTGTTTTAATAAACTTTATGTAGTTATTTAATCCGTGTTTGTTTTAATAGACTTTGTGTAGTTATTTAATCCGTGTTTGTTTCTTAACTTGCCCACATAAAAAACATTTTGAATTAAGATCCAAAGAAGTGTATGTAAAGGGGGAACAAGGGGCCTAAAACCAGAACTGTCATCACAAACATCCCATTCTTACATCATCTCTTATTAAGAGATGATGGGCACTAACTTTCTCCAGAATCTTGTATGGAGTTGGTGAGGCTAGAGGGCTCAGTCCAGCTCCTTTAACAAAAGCCCAACACTGGCTACCTTGAAAGGCCCAAGAACACGGTCTACACTAAGAACACGGTCTACACTAAGAACACGGTCTACACTAAGAACACGGTCTACACTAAGACGTTGCCTCACATATGGGGGGAAAACGCTTGTGGTAGATATTGTTTTGTGAATATCTACAGGACATCTGTTAACTGGCTAAGGAACTTTAACCCATTAGTTTGGTGCACTTTCTAGCTGTGTTCTGAAAAGACCCATGATGCAGTTGGATTATGCAGTCCTTCGATGTTGTCAAGCATGTTATGGCATATTATGTTATGGCCATATATATCCTGATCACGTCCAAAACGATCAAAACGCCTACTCTGCACCTATGAAAAACCTCAACACTTAATTTTACACCTATAAAACACAATGTCTGTCGCATCACTATCCAGTTTCTGATCACTAAACCAGATATTATATTATTTGGTTAAAATCCATATAAAATGTGCAAAGTTCTTAATAAATAAATACACCTACAAAAATATTTGGCACATATGCTTAAAATCCGCAAATCAAATATATAGAATAAAGTTCCAGGGTCAGATATTAATTTATTAATCATATCTCTGATTAATCAGAGAATAATTACATTACATATAGTGCTGCATGGCACTATGTAGCACTTTCAGAACACATTTAATGTCAAATTGATATTTAACACTGACAACCTGACAGCTGAAAGGTCCAAATTGCTAACAGCCATTCTATAAGAGATGTTCAACTATCTCAGAGAGTTTGGGTTAACCCTAAACCTAACCATTCTATAAGAGACGTTCAACTATCTCAGAGGGTTTGGGTTAACCCTAAACCTAACCATTCTATAAGAGACGTTCAACTATCTCAGAGGGTTTGGGTTAACCCTAAACC
>JAOXYF010000013.1:9149151-9165859 GCA_028565775.1 Sternarchorhynchus goeldii
TGTGTGTGTGAAGTGTCTGTGTAGTTAAAGGTGTGTGTGTGTGAAGTGTCTGTGTAGTTAAAGGTGTGTGTGTGTGTGTGTGTGTGTGTGTGTGTGTGTGTGCAGTTTGCAGCACCACCCTGTGGATTGGGCAGCTGGATAAGAAAACCCAGCAACAGGACGTCAGCTGCCTGATGGAGGAATTCGGTCAGATCAAATCTGTCAATGTTAGTGTACCGGCCAGGTTTGAGTGGGTTCATATTCACTAAGGCTGTGATGGTGATTGTGAGTGATTCTGGTTGTGTGCTCTCTACTCCCCCCGTTAGATGATCCCCCCCCGAGGGTGTGCCTACGTCGTCATGGTGCACAGGCAGGATGCCTACATGGCCCTGAACAGACTCAGCAGAGGCAGTGCTAGAATCAACCACAAACCCTTCAAGGTATAGCACAATCTCATCTCTGCTTTAAAAACATCTTCATGCACAGTGTCTCTGTTTATCATTAACCTACTATACCCATTTCCATTTAAACCCCAGCTCTTCTTGCTCCTGATTCACTCAAGTCTTTGTTGCTCTCTCTCCCTGGATAGATCGCATGGGCAATGAACAAGGGCATAAGCACGCGGTTTAAGAAGTGCTGGGACGTGGAGCTGGGTGTCACCTATATCCCCTGGAGTAAGCTGAAGGCGGCAGAGATACCGGCTCTCTGTGAGGGCGGGACTCTCGACCAAGAAACGCTCAAGCCAGGTACCCAGGAGCACCTCAGGCGAGCCCAAGCTTTTAATAAAACCCCATGCAAATCCTAAAGAGGCTGAGTATGAGGAAACCTAATTACGAACAACATGTGATTTTGTTAGGAGTTTGTTCCAAAGCTTTTGGCTTTGATGAGTCTATTCTGCTACCACCATCTTCCTTTTATTGGATAACTGGTTAAATAATAATAGTGCAGATACAGCAAAAAGCTTAACATGTATAAATGAATCAAAGATATGCTGGTGTTTTCCATCACTCATCAGTCACATGTTCCAGATGTGTTTTTTTTTTTTTGTATTATTTGCTAAATCATAGCATTTATTCCAATAAAGCAAAACAGCCATTTCGAATGATGGAATAAGTGTGCTGGAACACTGGAGATGTCTCTAGAAGAGATGTTATGACTCATGATTGGCTCACGTTAGGGACACAGTTCAGAGACCTAAGCAATTGAAGAGAGCCAACAAAAAGGCAACTAGCTACATCCTGCAACCAAATATGAATATACTGCTAAAAACCACAGTCAGAAGCATCATATTCTAACATTGTCCAAAAGCTTCAACATAACCACTTTTTAAAATCACTTGTTTGTAATTCTGTGTATTTCTTATTGATCCTCTTATCGATCACTCCCTGCAGACTGGGCTGCATTGCTGACAGACCTCATTAAACCTTTTGGCAGTGGAGGAGGACCTGAAGGAGAACAGGCAGATGGAGCAGCTCATGCCATAGTTGGTCCACAGGTAAAAGCTGAGGGCTTACCCTTGGAAATCCGTTTGGATTTTTCAACGTGTTCTACGATTTCTGTTCTCTTTCACTTCTGTGTATCTTTGGTCTGGGAAGCAAAGTGTTTACCTACGTGTCCCAGACACACACACACACACACACACACACACAAAACTATTTAAGATTTGCCATGAGTTTGACTGCAAGTCGTTTTTAAAAAAAAAAAAAAATTAAATTATATATATTATTTTTTTCTTTTTTACACAATTGAAAGCCATTTTCGTAGCATATTGTGCAGATTTGTTGGTCGTTTTAAGATTCATCTACAGAAAATGGCTACGAACAAAACACGCTTCAAAAAGTGCTGAACTTAATAAAAAAACAAAACAAAAAGGGTCCTGGTCTTGGTTGTAGGTTGTCTTGCATACTGTTCTGTGGATGAAGGGTCAAACCACAATACACTGTGGTTGCCTGTTTGCATGAACTGAGAACTGAACTGAGACCTGTGTGATGTAAAAGTACAAGGAATAAGTGAACTAAACATTTTTATAATCACTTCAAACTCAAAACTTCAAATGCCAGTATATGTTGTGGCCTGATAAATTACAAAACGGATTAGCCAGCAAATCAAAGCTGGTGGTATTTCACAATTAAGAATTGTATTCGTTGTTTCGCGATGTGTGCGCCATCCTGTATTCCGCTGCAGTTTTACATACAGCCGAGTAGTAATTTTAAGCCCTGGCACTGGACTGCCAGCTAAGTGTCGTTTGAATGGCATCCTTGACTGGGAAGGGTTGAAGAAAAATGGTGACTGGAACAGCTCACCACCCATGAGAAGACGGCACTGGGAAATCTCAAGCAGGTGGGTTTACAAAGTAGCAAGGAAAATGACGTCCAGTGGGAGCATGGATGGCCAGTGCAGGGTTTGTGGCTTTTATTTCTTTTAAAAACTGTCCAGTACAGTAATACATCAGTAAGTGAAGCAGTCACTGATGTGGTAAAACCCTGTTTTGTAACATTAGTAGTTTTCCTCCAAGTGAATTCAGTTTTCCTTGCTTTTTTTCTGCTTGTACTGTTGCGATTAGATTTCTTTCAAAAGTCATGCATGACATTAAAACCTACTATTATTAATTATGTGTTCTGAATAAATGTAAACTATGTGAAGTCGTGTGGCTGTGATAGGTTTTATGTGATAGGGTTAGAGCCCTCTTTGAAGCTACAGATCCACTACAGGACCTCACACCTCTCCAGGACTGTATTACGAACAGTTACGTTAGGAATTATGGGGAAACAGTTTTCATTGTTCTTCTCTAAAGGACAGAAACTTTTTTTTCCTGTGCAATTAATTGACACCTGTATGCTAACAGCGGCTTATTTTCGTCCAGTGTGCAGCAGTTAGCAAGAGCCTGTGTTGCGCTACACGTTGAAGCAAATACAGCCATCTGCCCAACAATCTACCGAGATGCTGTGTGGCCATTATGCAAAAACTGATTCATTGATTTCATTCATTTGTGTGGATTCATTTATTAATTCTTATCTAGATATGGCTACAGTTTGTGTGCAGGAATTTCTTGCATTACAAAAGCTGGACTTGTGGGAATTTCTAAAACCGTGAGCAATCCTTCTATCCTGCCCTGAAAGTCAGGCCCTGAAGTAAAGGCTGTATTTATGTTCTACCGCTCTAAGGTAAGTCCACTGTGCCCTTCATTTCTGCGTTGATTTGGGATGTTTTGCCTCAAAAAAAAAAAAAACTCGCCTCTGTAGGTGAAAGGGTTCATTTTACACAAACACATGAAAACCAGTGTCGTTTTACACCAAAGCAGGGAGAGAACACTAGTAAAACACTTATTTCAGGTTCATCTAGCTGTGCCATAGTGATTGTATGAAACGTTTTTGGACTGTTAAAATGAAGATACTAAACCTACTAAAGTACATATATAATGGGTAAAATGATGCACATTTAACTTAATTTTTTTTAAATTTATTATTATTTTTTTTAATATATAGATGTTTTTGGCCTATGAAAGCCGCCATCTGCAAAGCATTATTAGAAATAACCTTTAGTGAGTAATTGCAAAATGGGAAAAATTAACACCATCCTCTGCCCTAGGGGTGAAAAATATTCAAAAAGTAAGCATAATTTTTTCTGGAAAGTAACAAATGTTTTGGTGTGATTTCGGCTGTATATTCTAACACTTTTTTTCTTGGTTTTAACAAAACCCAGTAATTGTTGGGGTTGCCAGTTTTCATTAAAAATGTATGAATCTTCACTGGTGTACCATTTAAAAACTATAACTTGACTTTTGGAGAGCTTTGCTGGTCTTCCATACTAGGCAGATTTGTCATACTTTATAAAGTGTTTTTGTAGGAAGTTATCCACTGAAGTGAAGGCCATTGAATTCAGCCTGGATCAGAAGGAAGCACTTGATACATCATTAATGAGGACTGTAGTTTGTAAGCAGTGGCAGGCAGGTCCAGTGAAGGGAAGTATTTGGTAATAAATCCAGGATGTGTTGACTATCTGGGGTGTAGGAACTTGTCTCAAACCTTCTGAATGCGCAGCATCACAGAAAGGGACATTTTTCATAGTATGTTTAAGTATGTTGTGCTGCAGGAGACGCACTAAAGCCTTTTGAATTGGAAGAGAGATGGATTACCCTTTCTGTCTGCTCCAGCCAAACGTAAATTTTACCATGTGAACCGTCATCCTTGAAAAAGCTCTCTGGCCAAAACGTCAAGCTGTGGTTGACAACATTGCAGATTTTAAAATACGGATTGTGGAATATCTGTACCAGATGAGCGAAGTATTTTGCAGTGCTGTGGAACACACTGCTGAAGCAAAGGTAACCATGCATGTGAACACCGGATAACCCTCAAGTTCTACACAGTACACGCCACTCGAGTAATCATACCAACATTACTGGTATGGCAAAATAAAATCACTTGAAGGAGCATTTGTGTTGTAACATGAAGAATCTGGTCTGGGATAAGGCCTGTATATCAGGGCAAGGTTCTGCCCTCGGGTGGAGGGAGGAACAGGAGATTTCTGCCCTCGGGTGGAGGGAGGAACAGGAGATTTCTGCCCTCGGGTGGGTGGAGGGGTAGGAGAGTTCTGCCCTCGGGTGGGGGGAGGGGTAGCTGTGTACCAAAGCCATTTGACCATCATCATCAAGTTGGTGATGTGCGTCAAACAAACAGGAAGGACATAAAAAAAAAGAAAGGAAAAGCTTCACCGGTTCACTGCACATCAATCACTGTTTGTTCCAGCCAACTACTGGCTTCAGTAATGGTTTGTGAAATTGTTTTCAATATGCAAATCCGTCTTTCAACACAGAAGTATTTAGTCGTACCTAAATGGAAGAAAGTCCTACCCACCCACAGTTCATAGTGATTGTGAGATGAGCACACTCTCACTGCAGAGCTGGTCTTTAACCTCCACGGTGGAACTGAGGATCCAAACCATTGGTATAGATTGAACTGCGAGGTGTTTACTGATGAAGTACAACTTCCAGAAGGCTGGACATCATTGATCCAGGGCACATAAAAGCCCATCTGTCTCTCTGGATTCTTCTCTCAGGCCCCTCAAAGAATTGGTAAGGCAAAGATTTATTTTTGCTCAAGCTGTAAACCTACTTGCTTTTGTTTGGTAGTTTGTGTGGTGGGAATGGACCTGTATTCTCTGGTTTTTAGACATTTTAGACGTCATCAAGGTAGGAAAATTAGTGATCAAGAGGCACCACATGGTTCTTCCCACACACACTGTTAGAAGCAGTGCCCCTGTGCTGGCATTAACTCACCATGTTATTAGTTATATCAGGGTTACAGTGGTTATTAAGCTCATAGTTACAGTTTCCAGCCCAGCCGCTACCATGTATGATTTCCATTTATTGTGAATCGATTTCTCATCTCAGGACCACTGACTGCATAATGATTTGGGTGCCTCCCAACACCACTCCTGTAGTGAAAAGTACCACTGATGGACAGTTCAAAGATGCCTACTACAAACAGGCCCTAAGGACAGAGGATTTAGGCCTATAACTGCATGTTATTAATACAATACAGTACCTGCATTTATATGTTATTAATACATGTTTTTCAACTAGTAGATGTATTGCTGAAAATAACCCTCATTAAACATTAGTACCTTTTCTACATTTAGATTTATTTTATTTGATTCTTAATTAGCCAAGTATGTTGGCTGCTAAATTCACTTTTGTAAACATTCGTAAAGTTGTCTAATTTCTTAATAATTAACAATTTAATATTTAGAAAGTATTATGTATAAAATACCATGATTACATTTATTTGGTTAGACTACTAAGGCCATTTTGAGCGCCCAAACATCAGAGGAACCAAATCCTTTCGATGTGATGACCCCCAGCATTACAGTGTTACAGCCAGGTGGGCAGCAGCGTCCAGTTTCATACGGAAGTGATCGAACAGGCGGAGGTTGCCGTGACAACACCCGCTGACTTATAATTGACCTGTTTCAAGCTTCTTTTAAAAAAGCAACAAAAGATGATTTATTTATTTACAGAGAGTGCCAGTAATACACTACATGGATCCTGTTTTCACTGAAGTTACACACATGGGTGCGTCTCTGTCACATATATTAATGCGCGGAACTGGGGATACGAGAAGCACCATATGTTTAGTTATATAATTGTCAGAACAGAGACGGGAAGTATATAGAAGCAGTGAGGTAAGATTTTTGTCTATTTTGACACAGCAGAAGGGAAGAAACAGAGTCTCTAAGAACCCACAGTGTGTAAATGAACACGGTGCCCTGCACCGAAACGGACATCGACCTTTCAATCCAGCTGTTTGTCCCCAGCCCTGTAGCTCCACAGCTAGGCAGTGTTTTGGTTGAAGCCTACATCCGCTTCTCTCCTGTCCTGCAGTCGTCTATAGAGACGTCCATGTTTGCGGCCAGAGCAGGATTTCAGAGATCCTCTGTTTTGTGACCCTCTGAAAGCTCTCTCTGAGTACCTATTAAAAACAAGAACTCAGAGTTCATAAATACAGAGCTTCAAGAACTGCAGAAGAGCCACTGAGTATGTGACAGTGAAATTTTATTTGGATATTTGCCAACTCATGTGTAACCAGAGGGGCACAGGCCTTTTATGGTCCTGTACAGGTACGAGGATGACAGGCAGACAGCACGAAGAAGCTGACTATTCCATGTGCAGGAAAAGTTTTTAAGTAAAACTGCTGTATGCTGAAAGCAGCTACACTGGTGTAGTGCCTCACTCCCGTGATATACTGCTCTCCTGTTCCTTCATTCCACTTTAATACAGTTATGATAGGTGCCAGTGTGCACCTTCAGTCTGGCTGAAGTATTTCCTGTATTTTTCCCTTATTATCAGGAATTCAAACTCCATGTAGGATTCTCATCTGGATCAATACGCCGACATGTTTGTTTGCATGTTTTAGTAAAGGCCCACCTGCCTTCCTTTTCTTTAGAGCTCCTCAGATTTCTAAATATCTGAAATCTAAAAAATCTCTGAATACCAGAATGTGTCGAGGGGTCTTCTGCTGAGGCTTAAGAGTTTGCCTTCTCTGAAATGAGCCCTTCTGGCCTGCGGTGTGAAACTCCTCTTCCTCCAGCAGCAACGCTGGGAAAAGTGCAAGGGGTTCTCACCATGAGAAGCTGTTATAGATATCTGCTCGTTTGAACTTCCAAACGAGTTTGTTAAGAAAACTGGCGACACAACATTGCAATGTAAGATCAGTAGTTGATGTCACAAAATATCGACTCTCTAGTCACTTTGTTTGGGGTGCAGTGCTTCAGGCCTCCAGATCATTAGTCATCAAAACTGCATTTAATCCTAAACAGTCTGTTCCTAAAGGGAACGTGCTACAGCGCTTTGGCCCATCAGAACTAAATACATGTTCACCTGGGGTAAGTGAATAAAACATCTGTTTCCAAGTTTCTGTAGATACCTGCTTAAAAAAACAAACAAAAAACTTTTATACATAAGTCATGTTGCTATGGTCTGAAAGGCAATATAGTGTTATATTTATTGGGAGTTCCTTGTGTTTGTGTCTGTGCTGTCGTTTAACCAGGCTCGTCCCCCAGTCCTGGACATGCCAAACTCACTGCATTTTTCTTAATCTAACTCCCTGACTTGCCTCATGAAGGAATCTATAATTACCAACAAGTTCAGTCAGTTGAGGCTCCGTCAGGGACAGTGGAAGAACATTCAAAGCTTGGGGAATCCAGCACTGCGTGGATATCTGCCAGGCCCCTGAAAACTGCTCCCATGTGATCAGAGTGATTAACCTCCACCCCTCGCTCCCACCACTGTCTGATCTGTACACGCGCTACATCTCCTCAGCGGATTATGAAGGTGGGGCAGGAGTAGCACCACCCTCTGCTGCTCTGCTGAGTTGAATCAGATGCATAAATGTGCCTTTTTACACACGTGCACTGATGTTTTCTGCCATGTTCTTATTAATGGAGTTAATATACATTTACTGGACCTTCACCAGAGTGTGTGTAAATGCTGTCTGGGATTATGTAATTATGATCCAGATGGCCCTTTTAGTAGTTCCCTCTCCTTTTTCAGTGAAAGATGTAGGTAGTGCTGCTCCAAAGATGGGGGTCTGTCTCATTATTACTGGGTGGGACTGGGAGCAGTTCAGGGGCAGTTTGAATTACCTGCTCACACTGTATGAGACAGGTCTCTCTCTCACATTATGTATGAGACGGGTCTCTCTCTCACATTATGTATGAGACGGGTCTCTCTCTCACATTATGTATGAGAGGGGTCTCTCTCTCTCACATTATGTATGAGAAAGGTCTCTCTCACGTATGAGACGGGTCTCTCTCACACAAGTATGAGACGGGTCTCTCTCAAATTATGTATGAGACGGGTCTCTCTCAAATTATGTATGAGACGGGTCTCTCTCAAATTATGTATGAGACGGGTCTCTTTCTCACATTATGTATGAGGCGGGTCTCTTTCTCTCATTATGTATGAGACAGGTCTCTCTCACACATTATGTATGAGTCTTTTTTTGGCCACTATATATGGCTTCAGTCTTTCATTTTGTTTGGTTGATCTGAGGTAAACATTTACATATAATATACACACAAACAAAATACCACTGGCTTTGCTGTTAAATTGATGTGTTACATAGACAAAATTGACTGTAAAACATGGCAACCTTTTAGGTATAGCTATCAATTAGATGTACCTAATAAAGTAGCTAATGAATGTATGCATCTATACTTTTCTAACCAATTAGTAATTAATCACTAATTAATATGCATTATTTTATTTAATATATGTAACTTGCGTTCACCTCACATTTGGTGTAGTAGCATCATAAAGCAGTAAAGACAAACGGGTTAGTAAATGTTCACACTTCAAAATGTCACGCCAGCTCATTAAAGGTATAAGACCTAACCTGAGCTGTTTAAAGAGATGGAACAGAGAGACCTAATCTGAGCTGTTTAAAGAGATGGAACAGAGAGACCTAACCCGAGCTGTTTAAAGAGATGGAACAGAGAGACCTAACCCGAGCTGTTTAAAGAGATGGAACAGAGAGAGACCTAACTTGAGCTATTGCTTCCCCAGTGCTGTCTGAGTTTACTAATGTCAGAACTTGGTGTCTCTGGAGTCATTACTGAATCTTTGAATTGCATAGAAAACTAGTCCTGATATATTCTTTTTATCACCCAGCTGATTTCAGTAAATAAACCCTAATTCTGAAGGTTTTAGCTTAAATCCTATTGGTTTACTATTAAACATGAGCATAAAGCTGCATTGTGATCAGTACAGTAGCAAAGGTAATGTTTAATCCTGCTGGATCCAACGCTGCATGATGAGGGTGTGGATCCAGGCACTTGATACAGTTCCAAGGAATTTAAACCACAGGGCACGAAGACCCAGAGGGGCTGCTCATATTACGCTCTTCCTTTGCCTTTGATGAACGTCCAGTTGTTTTTAACTGTTCAAATCTAGAACCGGTTTTTATAGTTTAACTGATATCCATATGTGGTTATCACTAATATTCTTACAGGTACTGTCAGTATGAATGTTGGAGACCTGTTGTATGGTCAGGGTTTGTGCACCATCACTTATGAGACAGGAGCTACAGGAGATGCATCAGTTCTAAAAAGTGCAAATTCTTTTTGATTAATGGATCTTTGATTTTAGTGCATCTCTTTTAATCCACTGTATCTTTTTGGTTTTATCCATTTATTACTTTAACTGTTTGGCATGTTGGGTGTATCACAGTGGATCTGTGATTATGGTGGTCCAGGCACTGCTAATGGCTGCTCTGTCTGAGAGCTGTGAAGAAGGAGCAGCAGTAACTGGGAGGACATGGGGAAGGACCACACCTCAGCCCCACACCCTCGAGAGGGCGCTTGTTTCTATGGGGAAAGACCTCACCTCAGCCCCACACCCTCGAGAGGGTGCTCGTACTGTGGGGAAGGACCTCACCTCAACCCCACACCCACATATTGCTGGTTTGTTTGCAGGTGTTTTTGTGGGATGTGACACATGAAAGTTTCAAGATCATCACTCTTGGTTCAGGCGACTGGAGCCTTTCTGGTTCACTTCAACAAATTGGCCACAAGAGGTCACTGTTTCACATGTAGTCTGTACAAGTGTCCAGAGAGGACTTGTAGTTAGACAGTTGCAACATGAATTTTGTTTAAAATATTTAAGTCTCGGTTCTAACAGGTTCTAACTTAAATACTTAAGTCTTGGTTCTAACAGTGATATCATCAAAATTCTGACTACATCCAAATTTTTTTTTTTTAATCAAGAAAAAAAATGATTTTTTTTTTCTCTCCCAGTTACATGTAAAGAAAACACTTTGCTTCCCTTTCTAAACTGTAGTAGTTCACATTTCATTTATACTTTTGTAGTTGTTTTATGTTGATCCTGTTTCTGTCTGAGAGTCTATCAGAGTTCAAACATCTCTTTGGTTTTGTTGTGTCACAGATGCCTCCTCTCAGTATGGATCTGGTTGGTGGAATGATTCCAGGGAGACCCTCTTCATCTCCATCCCTGGTGCCCTCTGGATTCACTCCAGTACATGTGTCCCCAGGTAGAAAAACACTTTTTTGTTTTTCTGATTACAACTTTTCTGTTATTCTGTCTCCCTCATATTCCCTTCATATAATAAAGATATGGCTGTATAAAATGTTTTTAAAATATTATTACAATTTGAATTCAGATCTTTATTAGGAATTTTAGGAATCTTTCATGCATAAACCATCATCATTCAGGTTATGCAGAAAAACTAAATTTTTATAATTTCATCTGTGATTTATGTGTGTAAGACTTGTTTAGAGTCTAACTGTAATGAGATTCTCTTTATCAAAGAAGCTTAAAAAACAGGAAATAGATGCTGTTGAGTGGGGCAGACCACCCATTCCAGCATATTTACCTGGTTGTTCTGTTTCTTCCCAGCTGACCACATCGAGGGTCCCTTGGTAGATGCTGGTGAATGTCCCAAGAGCCACACAGGATCACCGGTGTCTCCGCTGATGAGCGCAGGTGCCCTTATGGGTCCGCGGCCAGGGCCCCTGCCTCTCCAGCAGCCCCCGCGACCTCTGACTCCGTTCATGCCCCCCTTCCCCAACAGCATGCCCCTGCCGAACATGCCCCGTATGAATATACCACCGGTGCACATGAACGTGCCCCAAGGGCCTGTGGTTCGAGACGGACCCCCGGGCAGATTCAGGATGCCCATGCCTGACCCTTACGGGGGAGACTTCTACTCCAGGGATGCCTTCCCTCCTCACGGCCCCATGGATGAAGATCCTTGGGAGGGTGGGCCTTTCAGGGATGATTGGCAGGACTATGGGCCAAACAGGGGTCCAGAATGGTTTGGGGAGGAACCGCCATTCAGGCGTGGTGGGTGGGGCAGAGGTGGGCCCAGGGGGCGTGATGGGTGGGGCAGGGGTGGTCCCAGGGGGCGTGGCCACTTTGGAAACCGATAATTAAACGATAGTCAAAAGACTCAAAGGGACTGTTGGTTAAGACACAGTACATTTTGCAGGATGCTGAAGTTGATATAGAAATGTTATTGGTAAAGAAATAAGCATGTCTAGACAAATGAATGTGTTAAGACAAAAATCTTTTCCCCTTCATTGTAATATATTCTTGGTCATTCAGATCTGCTTTTTAAAATATTTTTCAGCAGGTGTGATCAAGTTTGTCAAACTGAAGTAGTATCAGTGTCTCATTGAAAACTGCTGAAAAACGCAACAACATTGGACTGTGCACCTGAAAACATCCTTTTATAACTTCTCACCAGTTTTTGAAAAGCGTGTTGCTGAATTACGCACTAGTGCCACCTGCTGGACAAAACACCCATTGAGGCGCAAATTGCTGTTCAATTACAAAAACTCTTCAATGGACTCAAACTGGCTGATACAGTCAAAATTAAAGCTGCGTATATTTTTAGAACCAAATTACATAAGTGTTTAAAGTAAACCAGTTTATATATAGTGTTTAAAGTAAACCAGTTTATATATCTCTAAAATAGGTGTGCTGTGAAAAAACATAACATCCCCTTAGCCGAAACAAAATACTATTTGAACCTGTGAAGGATAACAGAATGTCCTGTGTATTGCATAAATATAGCTGTCTATGTTGGGGGAAAAAAGTGTTTTGAAGTGAAAGAAACCATTTTTGACAAATACATTTACAACCCAGTGTCATTTTTGGGGTTTGTATATTTTGGGACTGCATGTTCGTACTTATTCTACCTGACCGTGTGGAAGGAGAAGAATCCTTAAATGGCAGCTGTTAATATGGTTTTGTTCTTTAATGGAAAAAAAAACATTCACTTTTTATCAGACAACTGCATTCTCTTTCAGAGCCTCACCGTTGATTTTAATAAAGCATTTTTTTCTTAACAAGTCCAGTGTCAGTATCTTATGCAGTACAATAACTGTAAAACTTCTGAAATGTTCAGAAGTTTAAACATTTATAAGTTTTAAGTTTAGAAGTGTTTCGATATTTAAATGTTTAGAGGTTTTACTTTTGAAGTGTTTAGATATTTAAATGTTTAGAAGTTTTAAGTTTATAAAAGGAATGAGTGTTGTTCTGTGGCCCAACAAGGACGTAAAGAAAGGTCAACCAGGTGTAACCGAACTAACATAACCTCTAGATGGCGCACTTCCCCTACAGTCAGTAACTGTATACCCCAGTATTACAGTGATACCCCAAATTAAAACTGAAATGGGATTAAGGGTCATTGCAGAGGTAAACTTCATTCTAATCTAGGGTCCATTATTATCTGTTCAAGTGAAAAAAAAATTATTTATAGTACATCACATTATTTTATTTACTATTAACATTTTAACATTCCAAACCCATTTTAGACTTCAGAGGACTTACATGAAATTGTTCCACTTAGCAACTGACTTCCTGATTGGATGATTCCAAAGTCTGGGGTCTTTCTCTAATGATGCTCTGCCAGATCTGTGATGCAGGACTTTTCTCTGTCATAGGGTTTAGGGTTTTTATTGTTTCATTCAATTCTTCAGTAAGTGAAATACATAATCAGTGGTGTTCTTAGGTCAGGAACAACAACTCTGCTGCGTTTTTACCATTTGTACTTTAATTCAGAATTTATTCTGGGCAATATTTCAGAACAAAGTGTGCGTCAGAGAGAGAGAGAGGGAGAGAGAGAGAGAGATTGACTGAGAGACTGTGTTTGTATAGTCTACATGTCCTCACAATAACATGAAAGTGCTGAAGCTCCATTGTGGGAATGTTTTGGGTTGCCATGAATAAAAACATTTTTGAACATATCCTGCATCTTTCACCTGAATAACTAAGGACCAGAAGATCCTGTTTCGAAAGGTTTTGCTTATGGTTGAGAAAAGGTGGGGCTACTATAATGCATGGTTCACTGAAAAAAAACACTGGAAACGAATAGTACGAGAGGGACTGTGTGCGTGTGTTCCATGTCCATGGATACAGTAAAGACACCTTTGCACCGAACTTGAAAGACGAGACTAATATCCTTCAGAGAAAGCAGCTACCAACTGATGACTCGTTCATTATGTATCGCTGCTCCTTAAAAATCCATTCAGCTGTCAACACTTACGATACACGGAACCAACAAGTGTCCGATCTACGCGGATTGGTTCGCGCTAAATGTGGCAGCCTCGTGGTCCATTCGCGCGCCGTCTCCAAGGGCCGCGCGCTCCTCCCTTCTCAGCGGTCTGGAAACAACGTGTTATCGCCTTAAAGCGCATTGCATGGCGAACGAGCACAGCGATGCGGTAGATGCCATATTCCACAACGTCCCAAATCGCCGTTCGGGGAATAATAGCCTGCGCGTGGTTTTCGCGTGTAATTAACTAACGGTGATCAAGTCGAGACGATTATTTACCTCCAGGTCCAAGTGAAGGGATGTCCGTTACCGCAACATTACTAAACCGTAAGTTGAACATACAATTTATTCCTGGTTGATTAGTTATTATCGTTCTTGCAAGGTATGCAAACATTGCTTCTATATGCAGTTTTAAGGCCCAATATTATTACTGCAACGATCTGTTTAAATATGGGCGTTTGTATTATAACGTCTGTTGTGCTTTAACCGGTAAATTCACGTGCGTTTGAATCTTGTCACGTGCCGAGGTAAACGCTAACCTGCATATTGAGAACGTTACGCTGTGGCCTGTAAACAGCTCCTAGAACGTGTACGTGCACGACAATCCAAATGTATGGAGCTCCGCGATGCTGCTTCGTCATCCACCTGTCGGTTTCGGTAACTGAGCGTTTGTCAATGCCAAGGGCATCACACCCGACTGACCTGTTGTGTTCTCCTTTCTTGAGCAAAACGTCAGAAAAAACCCCAAAATCACACGGCCACAATGTGTGTTTCATTTACTTTCGTTTAAATCTTTTGCCTTCTCCGATCGCTGTGATGTGGATTGTGTAATATGTACCTCCATAAATCCTGGTGCGGTGAGTATACAGCATGACGAGCGACACTTCCGTCAAGCATCCTTAGAATGTATGCTGAGTTTTAAAACACGACGATTAATCAAGGCACATCAAGTTATTTAATTTTGTATCACATTCCTGCCACAGTATAAATGTATGGGTAAAACAAATGAACCATGGTCTGTAAACATACTCCTGGAAGAGGGATTCTGTGTGTACAAGTCTTTAAAAACCGATCAGGGACAGAAACAAATGTGACTGGAACTGAAGTTTCTGAACTTACGTTCTGACTCCTTAACATGAATCTGTCAAACATGAATCTTTGAGCACTGGAAGAAGGTGCTTTAGTTTGAGAGGATTTTCAGTCAGTGTCTGAACCAAAAAAGTGTTCAAAAACGCTTATGGCTAGTTGAAGGTTTGAGCAGCTAAATGGTTGGAACTGTGTGTTCTCACATCTCTCTGATTAGCATGCAGACATGCTCTAGCCCTGCTGTGATCAAACTATCATTCCTTGTATCTGTTGGCCAGGTTTCAGTCAAGCCACTGATGGTTATTTTGTACTGTGACCAACGTGGTGCCACAGCTACCCCCAACTCATGGAAAAGACCTTCTTAAATTAGCCACCCATGCCCTAATAGAACTTTCAAAAGCACAAGTCATCCAATTTAAAGGGTTTGGCACCAGAAGAATCTGTGAGTCGGTTGCTGGGGAGATTTGGGCCACTTGTGGGATGATTTGGTGTGACTCGTTTGATCACTTCAGCCCATTCGTGTTCTGAAGGATGTGTTCCATACAACCACAAACTCAATCACAGTAACTCTTTTCATTTTTTCACCATGCAGCCTTTCTTTGTGCTCTTCATAGTGCTTTCAGAGACTCATCCAGTCAGGCCTCTTACACACTTTCACAACTTCATGAAACTGAATCTCAAACTCCTGGTTTTGCAGATCTATGAGCTGAATGATCTTGTACTGATATCTGATTTCCTGATTCCCTGGTTTCTCAGTGAAAGTAGGTTTCTTCAAATCATTCTGTGAGTCTTGAACACAGATATAATGTATACTTCCAAATGTTCAGTGATTTTTTTTTTTTTTTGTTATATTATTTTAATAATTGTGTGTGTGTGTGTGTGTGTGTGTGTGTGTATCTGTAGATAAAGGTAAGTGCTAACCCTAACCCTAACCCTAGGTTGTGTCTCCATGCGTGCTGTGTTTTGGTTGGACACATCCTTCCATTACTCTTATTCTGACTGTGTGTGTGTATAGAGCTACTGGATGAGCATTGCTGGACTTGACTGTTGTTTGTCATGTAAAAAATACAACATACCATCCCACTCCAAACATGCATATTTTACATCTTCTCAGAGCCTGATGTGAATTATTTATTCAGAGCCCCACGTAGCATGTGCATAATTACATGCATTGTTCATTCACTTACCATAGTGGCCAAAGTAAACAGCACCTCTTGTGTTTCTGGAGGTCTTTATTATTCCTTAATAAAGGTCATTCCTCCTTTTTGTCCTCTTGAAGAGTCAGGATTTTGGGATTGGTTTTATTGGGGTGAGCTTTAGGCCAACACCTCCACCATTCCACGATCCTCCAGATTCTGGGTCATCAAAAATCCATACATCTGGTAAATCCACTCAATTGGTAATAATTGTTAACATCACTTTAAAGTTCACGAAAGAACAGCCTTTATTTCTGCACACCCAGAAAGTTCCAGAATTGAACTGAACATCTCTTTATCAGGGTAAACTCAGCCTTAAAACATTAAAAAGGATTTGGTCTGTAAAATAAGTGCTATGTAAGGTACAAATGAAGTTTGTTTGATTTGTATTTCTTCATATTATATTTTTTATAGCGTAAGATCTCTCCATGTTTAAGAGTTATGTGAGAGGGCACGTATGAAATATAAACAAAATGAGCCATAACCTTGTAGACATTAATGTGTTTAATAATAACCAGTGCACATGAACTCAGACTTTTGCATATTGTAAAGATCTTGCATATATTTTGCAGAATACATGGACATGTAGTGTAGTTTATTACATGACCAGTGGTCAGTGAATGTCAACTCAGTTTCTTGTTGACATTGTTAGTCACATTTCGTGTCTGATGGTGGTTGTACGGACAGTGACATGGTGGGGCTCTTGTGGGTCACAGTACTGGTGTGGAGTCAATTCTTAAGTACTTAGATGTGCTTCGCTTCTGTGGTGGATTCATATGGTCAGGGAGCAGGGTAGGGAGCACGGCCAGGGAGCAGGGTGAGGGAGGAGGAGGAGGAGTTGCAGGGGGTATGGTGAGGGAGGAGGAGGAGGAGGAG
>JAOXYF010000013.1:9173378-9184067 GCA_028565775.1 Sternarchorhynchus goeldii
CAGACAAAGAAAAATGTGTTGGCATGAAAGAAGACAGAGGAGAGAAAAGAGACCAGTTTTAAGTTAGACTGAGATTGTTTCTGCACAGGAGAATGTGTGTGTGTGTGTGTGTGTGTGTGTGTGTGTGTGTGTGTACATTGAGCTGTGTGTTGCTCTGGGATTGTGTGTTAGGTCACCCAGGAGACAACAATTTTGTTTTAATAAAACTTTTGTCTGCGTGTGTGTAGGTGGCAGCGCGTGTAGAGGGTGGTGTTCACAGGCGTGGTGCTCACGCCATGTTTCGCTCCACCAGCAAACGCAAGAGTCGCTTCTCATCACTGTGGGGCTTGGACACAAACTCAAAGAAGAAGAACAAAGCACATCCCAGCATTGAACAGGTACACACACACACACACATACCAGCATTGAACAGGTACACACACACACACACACATACCAGCATTGAACAGGTACACACACACACATATGCACATATACCCACTTACACACTTGCAATACATACACCTCTGGCCACACACAGCAGCACTGAACACATCAACATATAGATAAACGCACATAGATACAGTTACTATACCTTCAGCATGAAATACCACCACCTGGATGTGTTTTATATTTCTGTTTTTACAGCTTTGTGTGTGATGTGTGTATTCTGGTGATCTTCATTCAGTACAGTACACGTTTCTCTGGAACTGTTGTCTCAGTGTACCCTCTCACACAGCGTTCAGTCTACCCTCTCACACAGCGTGCAGTCTACCCTCTCACACAGCGTGCAGTCTACCCTCTCACACAGCGTGCAGTCTACCCTCTCACATAGTTGTTTAGCATTTATTTGTTTGTGCAGGTTTTCGCAGAAGGAGAGGAGCCAGTTAAGTGTGTTATGGAGGGGATGTTTGGGGAATCTTCCAGGGAGACTCTGGTAAGTTGCACTCATCTAGAAGTGCATAAAGAGTAACAGCACCTCTGCTCATCACCAAGCTTCAAATAATACGTTTAAATATCCCTTCAAAAGGGGGATAGTTTTCATTTAAACTTTAATTAACCATATCCTTTCAAGAACAGCAATAAGCTTTCTTAAAGTTCAAAAGCAACTCTCACTTTCACTAAAATGTGCATAAATTATGTGAAAATGACTTTCACATAAAGCAGGAACACAAGCCTATCTTGGTGAACAAAGGTTTTGTTATGGTAGCACAACGCAGGACTTTTTCACATGTAGCCATGTACTGATGGGGCAAAGCTATACATCAGATGTATCTGATATAAAACTACATACGGGACGTTCATCCTGTTGTTCATCCTGTTGTTTCACACATTACTCTCATTCCACAGGGGGTTTATTCTGTAAGTGCTGGAACAATTTTGCTGTTCTGCTACTGTTGGTTGTAACAGACTTTCTACACGTCTTACAATTTAAATAAAGTTGTTCAACGTCTAATGTGTCAAATCTGCTCTAATATTCCATACAGATGATGTTTCCACCTTTTTCTAGTACACAAAAAGCAAAGCACTGCCTGCCTCCGTAATGAAGTGTTTCCCCTCCGCAGGGGTTAGTGTGGGGGCAAACACTGGGTTAGTGTGGGGGCAAACACTGGGTTAGTGTGGGGGCAAACACTGGGTTAGTGTGGGGGCAAACACTGTGGGAACCAGCATCTGTTGAGTCAACATTTTTTTCTTACCTACATATCAAAATTAAATTTTCGAATTAAAATGTAATGTACCTAAACATGCAGTCTGGGTTGTTGCATTTCAAACATTGTGTGCAAATGTTAATTCTAATTAACCAAATGAATTGAGAAAATCACTCTACACCACCACCCTACACCACATCGATCGATCACCCAACTGTCGCATTGGCCGCCTCCCCTGTCTCATGTCTGTGTGGGCGTGTCTGTGTGGGTGTGTGTTCAGTTGTCTTGTCAATCTAGTGATGCGCGTGTGTTGTGGGTGTAGCGTGTGCGATTGTTCTCGTTGTTATACGTTGTTGTTATTTCACACTTTTGTACTATTATATATGTATGAATGTCTGACAATTACTGCACTTTAAATGTGTGTGTTGTTGTGTGTGTTGTTAATGAATTCTTAGCACTCTGTTGTTTCTGCTGTAGAAAAGTGTTCCATCATGTGTAACGGGCTCAGTGAGACCAGGAGTGGAGCAGGATACCTGGGCAAAAGGCCATCTCATGCCCTCCTGGGTGTGTCTGCCCAGTGGGCGCCCTGTGCTGGCCATCGTACGCCCCGGAGAGTCTGCTCTTGACACCCTGGAGACCATCTGCAAGGTAACGGCCACTACTCATGCCCTCAGAGGAGGGTTAACCCGTTAGCTGATCTAGCTAATCCGGTTGCATGCTTGCATTTATTTATTTGTTTATATGTTTACTGACCAACTTGGAGGAAACCAAACTAACTCAGTCACTTTAGGTCAGTTTGATTTACAGCACTGTGAGACCTTTGTGCAGGTGAGCTCTTTGTTAACATAGTCATTCATGTTACAAAACATAGTCATCAAAGTAAGTGTGTAAGTGAAAGATGGGACAAACTGGAGTGTAACCCCCCCCCCCCTTTTCAATTGGATCACTACAGACACTTCTTCTATCTGTGTATCTCTCTTTCTCTCACTCTTTCTCACTCTCTCATTCCTGTTGTCCAGGCGAACGAGCTGGACCCCACCAAGCACTATCTGCGGCTGAAGCTCCTGATCGAGACCCAGGTGCAGTTCTACATCCCCAAACCACAGGAGGACGTTCATGATCTGGTGAGGAACCTGCTGCAGAAGGTGTGATGCTCATTGACTCATTTTTTCAGTCTTGAGAGTCGGATGCTGAATAAGACCTTTCAACTTCTCTGATCCGTAACCTTGGAGCTGTCTCACCATGTCCTTATACGTTATCCTGGTTTGGCTATACAGAAGACACACAAAACAAACAAAAAGACAGATACTGTTAGCCTCTCCTTCTCTTGCTCACACGCACACTCCACTCATTACTGCAACCATCAGATTGGTCTACAATACTGCTGTTACACAGGCCAGAAATGACTGAACAGTGTTTTCATCTGGAACAGGATTTCTGCAAATAAAAAAACTTTCTTTCCTTTTCTTTCTTTCTGTCTCTCTCTCTTTCTCTCTTGTTCTTTCTTGCTCTCCATTGTTTGTCCAGATTCCCTCATGCAGTACAAATGTAAAAGGAAACATGAAGTAAAACAAAAACTCAAAACTATCTTTCTTCTTCTTCCCTTCCATTAGCTGTACAAGGAGATTGAGCTCTGCTCCAAGATCAGGAAGGTCATCCGCTTTGATCGGGATGAGTCCTGCATGATCGGATACGGTACGCGAACCCGCTCACCCTCCCATTAGTCGTCCTGATGGATGAGCTCTCCGTGTTGGGTGCAGTGTCCCCCTTCATAGTGTCCAGGGTTTGTTTGAGTGTGCACACCGTTGACTAGCACCGTTACCTCTCCGACAGGTTTCTCCATCTCTGTAGTGGAGGATGATGGCGTGCAGCAGCTCTACATCACAGACGTCAAAGCAGGAGGGTTAGCATTTGCTAAAGGTGCTGTTTAAGTAGCCTTGTCTCTTTGATTCCCTTCTAGCACACTCTGTCTGTCTCTCTTTCTCTGTCTCTCTCTCATTTACTTTTCCTGCTGGGCTTTTTTGCTCTTCTCCTTTTTTCTGCATCCTCCCCCCTCCCTGGTTCTCACTCTCTCTATTTTCTTCTCCTTCTCTCCCTCTCTGTGTTTTTCTTTTCCTTTCTCTCTTCCCTTCCCTCTCCCTCCCTCTGTGCTGTACTGTGGAGGGTGCGTTTCTGCAGATATTAGTGGATCAGCAGTGGACTGTATTGCTGTGCCATACATCGTTATGTAACATGCGTATCGAGAGCTTTGTGGGGGTTCTGCAATCCTCAAATTAGACATGCAGGCTGACTCATGCTCCACTCTGGAGGAAAAGGAAGTACCATTATATCATCCCAGCCCCATTATTTAAGCCCAACGCCACTTTTCCTGGTGCCATATTTGACGGCACACCTACCCGTGGACGCGTGGGTGCGTCCCGGCGCCAGGGTGAGGGCTGTGTGCTCCACGCTCAGGCCTCCCTCTGGGTTCCGTGTGAGTACAGTATCATGCTGATATTTCGCACTTCTCCAGGATGTGCGTTATCCCGCAGCTCCACAGAACACAAGCGAATGTGAGAGAATCTAGATGCATGCAGACTCCATTAGAAGCTCTCTCAAATCCATTCACTGTGAAGTTTTACTGTCAAATTTACATACATTATTAGTATGTTGTTAAGATGTTGAACTCATCATTAAATGTCAAGCTGCCCTCCCATACACTAAAGACTAAAATGTACCTGTATAATAAATTACATCTCAAACCTCGTACAACTAAGGCTATTTATAATGGTGAGCATAGCATATGCACATATTTGTGTATGTTGTGTATGTTTGTGTATGTTTATGTGTATATGTTGTGTATGTTGTGTGTGTGTGTGTGTATGTTGTGTGTGTATGTTGTGTGTGTGTATGTTGTGTGTGTGTATGTTGTGTGTGTGTATGTTGTGTGTGTGTATGTTGTGTGTGTGTGGTGTGTGTATGTTGTGGTGTGTGTATGTTGTGGTGTGTGTATGTTGTGGTGTGTGTGTATGTTGTGTTGTGTGTGTGTGTGTGTGGTGTGTGTGTATGGTGTGTACATGTTTGTGTATGTTGTGTACATGCTAAAGAACATATTTGTATGTGCTGTTCATTTGCACTTATTAGCTTTTAACTGAATTCAGATGTATGTTTGTTATGATGAGTAGAACATGGTTTACTGGTTTGCTTGATCAGGTGACAGTGGATATCTGGGTGGGCCTACAGGTCTGAATGCAGGTGATGAGATCCTACAGCTCAATGGGAAGGACTCCAGCTCTCTGACCTTCTCGGACATGAAGGCTGCATTCTCACAGGTGTCTCTCTCGCTCACGGTGAACACACTACCCTCGGTGGACCGGAGACAGCATTGCTTCCTGCCCCCAAGGCGGTCAGACGCTGTCCAGCACCTCCACACTGACATCTTCTCTCAGAACCAGGGTAAGTTGAAACATTACCAGCAGAATCGGGGTGAGTTGGGTTATTGTCAAGTTTTTTTAAAAAGCCAGTGTCTTGTGTTATGGTAGAATCATTAAACAGAATGTATTTATTTTGCTTTTAGATAGCCATCTGAGTTATTGAGGGAACTAGGGAGAGAGAACTAGGGTGTAGAACCAGCAGAATCAAAATGAGTGCCATCACTGGAGACATACAACCAGGGGGAGCTGGTCTGATTCTGATAACAGAGCTGCTTCCAGCTGTGCATTATAGTGATGATTGGTATCTTACTGTTTTTACCACACCTGATCATCCACCCTGAAGGGGTTAAATTGTGAATTTAAAACCAGTCTTAGCAAGGTTACTTCATTATTACCACATATAACTTCATTATGAAGTGTTTGCACTAGTTACTCTCACTATGCCTGTTACTCTCACTATGCCCTGTTAGTTGACTGATTCATATATTATTGGCTGGTGGCCCACTGCACCTTTGCCCTCCACGTTTGACTGTTTTCCTGGAATAACCCACCTGATTCAGCAAATGACCAACCAGTGAGCTGTATGGAGTGTGTGTTGAAGATGCTGGAACTCTGGGTAGTGAAGTTTAAGTGCAGTTGTTCTTGATTGAAGTCTTTCAGGGTTTCAGTGCAGGTTCTTCATCCTGTGCTAATCTGGTTCTGTTCTTCATTCTGTGCTAATCTGGTTCTGTCCCAGAGGAGATTCTGGATGATGGAGTTGGTCTCCTCTCAGAAACGTCGGGGGACAGTCTGGAAGATGATTCTGAACTCTTTGACGAATACGACGACTACAGAAAGGTAGAGATCTGTGACAATGTGCATTAGTGATGTAGGATGGAACTGTGATAAAATCAGTTTTACCACACATTACTGTGGCCCTGATCAGTTTTACCACACATTACTGTAGCCCTCATTATGGAAATTCTACAGCACATTACTATGGCACAAACTCCATTGTTCACAATGTTGATGTGTGTAATTACACAATACAGTTCATATAGTCTCTCTCTGTGCATTTACACGACATTTGTTAAAAAACAAAAGCACTTTTATGGATCTACATGTATACAGAACTACACACACACACTTATGCTGACAGTAGCTGGATGCAGTTGTAAGAGGTTCACAGAGGTCTGGCAAGTTCTGCTCACTCGTCTATGTTCCAGCTCCTCCAGCACGTGCTCTTCCAGCACCTGCTCCTCCAGCACTAATTTCTCCAGGACCAGCTTCTCCAGCACTTCCAGGACCAGCACCTCCAGCACCTGCTCCTCTAGCACTAGCACGCCGGAATGCTCTCCACCAAACAGTAGAACTCTGAAGTCTCTGGAACCTCAGTTGTGCCGTTTGCCACAGATCCCTCTGAGACTAATGGCTCTGGGCGTAGCTGAGCATCTTGTCCATTTGAAACGTCTCCTCTAGTGTGAGGCACCGAGAAGCTGTGGTGCTGGGCTTTGTTAGAGTGTTCAAACTGAGCACTAGAAAAGCCCTTTGATTTGGGTTTGCATTCTAATTGCCTAATTAGGGGAAGTAGTTAAGTAATTAAGACTTTTGTTGGCAGATGTTTGAATGAGGAGATGATTGAGGGGTTTAATGGAAGTATGAGACGGCTGTTTGTTTTTATACAAGTGAGTGTAATACACAATCACTAACATGCTACTCATTATGGTTTTGTTTGTAGTTGGTTTGATTATTTTATTACGGTTCAAAATGCCCTGTTTGTATTTTGAGTTTCTTTGGCACAAATGCTGTGTGTTTAAATGTGCTTGGCTGGTCTCGTGGGCAGATCTGGCTATGGCCTGGGTTAGACTGACAGTGATGAGGTGGTGAGGTCCTGAGGCCCTGGACAAAATGGAAAAAATGAAGGAGGAAGGTTGAGGTGTGTGTGTGTGTGTGTGTGTGTGTGTGTGTGTGTGTGTGTGTGTGTGTGTGTGTGCGCGCGCGCGCGTGTGTTTGTCTTGCCGATAGCATGCTGTGATTCCACCAGTCTCTCTCTCTCCCTCTCTCTCTTTCAGTATTTCTTTCTCTCATTCTCACTTTCTCTTTGTTTCTCTGTCTTTCAGGGGGGTTTCTGTCTGTCTGTCTCTCTCTCTCTCTCTCTCTCTCTCTCTCAGCAGCAGGAGCTGGTGCTGATGGGGCCAGCATAGACTGCAGCAGAATTCATAATTAGACCCATGCGCGCACACACCGCACACACCACACACACACACCCACCCACACACACCCTCTTGCTCAACTCAGCACAGACTTTCAAATGCAAAGCAAGCAGGTTGGATGTATCCTGATGTTCAGTGGCACAGTGTCTCTGTTATTAGCGGGAGTGGGAGAGCTGAATCTGCCCTGCACTTAGAGACGGAGGACGTGCTCCGTGCACCACTCAGTGCTTGAGAGAATACCAACCCTCAGCTTAATCACTACTTCAAATGCCGTCTGCACACGGACCAATCAGCAGCCAAAGCTCCTGCGGTTTGCCAGGACAGTGGGCGTGGCCCAGTGTCTTTGCCTGCTTTGCTCCTCTGATAAAGTTCAGGCCTGAAGCTCCACTACGTTCAGCAAGTATCAACAATTCCAGATTGGAAAAATACGGCATCACCAGTGCAGCAAACATCAAAACGTTCCATAGTACCGTATTATGTATAGTACATTATGCATAGTACTGCACTATGTATAGTACTGTATTATGTATAGCAAAGCACTATGGATAGTAGCGTACTAGGCACAGTACGACAAGTATGCACTGTACTATGCATAGTACCGTACTGTGTATAGTACAGCGCCATGGATAATACCGTACGGTGTATAGTACATTAGTCTGTATAGCATCGTACTATGTATAGTGCAATGCACACGATACCGTACTATGTATAGTACCGTATTATTGTACATGGTTTTTTGCATTATTATTCTTGATTTTCTGACCTAATGTCCATGTGAATCTTGAATGTTTATATTTCGTATATTAGTCAGTAATATCTTAATGCGCTGAGTGGAGGTAAGAAACTCTCTTTTTGACACGGATTTGATTAAATTTCACTTTGGACAATATATGTCTTGTTTCTAGATGTTTTAACTTATTGGCAGCATCATGAAATTGTCCCACTTTCACTTTTAAATTTTAGATTTTAAAACTTCTAAACATCTTATTTCTCTGCCCTTTGAAGAGTCTGTGTGTTCTGTGTAGCTGTTCAGGACTTACTATGTCCAATCTAAGATCTTCCCTGGTCTGTGTGGAGCTCAGACATGTCAGGTAATCAGACGGTAGTTCATTTGACCAGAGAACTGAGTGCATCACCACTGGTCAAGTCTGTCCTTGATTCTGGATGCTGAAGGTCTGTGTGGTACATATCTGAGCACCATAAGCTTCAGCCCACAATGATCGTAATCTGTTGGAAATTTTTCACAATTTTTTTTCCCTTCTCTCTCTTTCTTTCTCTCGCTCTCTCTTTCACTCGCTTGCTCTCACTCTCTTCATGCCTCTCTCTCCATGTGAACTCTTCACACAGTCTGTCTGACCTGCTGCTGTGTGAATCAGACCCTTCTGTAATCAGATTCCTCAGCAGTCTGACTGCATACATGGACTCTCTTAAGGAGTCTTGCTGTCTATTCATACTCTTCATCTTCATCTTTCCTTGTATTTGCACACACTGTTAATAGCTGTTAATGGGGTAATAACCACACTGTTAATGGGGTAATAACCACACTGTTAATGGGGTAATAACCACACTGTTAATATGGTTTGTGCATAACTGAGTTTGTGAAATTTCTGTATTCTGAACCCTTTCCTCAATAGCTCCTCTATGTAACCTATATTTTATTCCTCTCTCTTCCTATCTATATACACATCCATTCATCT
Source organism: Sternarchorhynchus goeldii (assembly GCA_028565775.1). NCBI lineage: Eukaryota > Metazoa > Chordata > Actinopteri > Gymnotiformes > Apteronotidae > Sternarchorhynchus > Sternarchorhynchus goeldii. The sequence goes on from JAOXYF010000013.1 coordinate 9,182,309, forward strand.
GTTTGTCTTTTTCTCCTTACATTGATATCACTAGTAATGGAACAGCAACCTTGAGAAACAGATTTGTTCTTTTTCTATTTCTATCCATCTATCTGTCTATCATTTCATCTGTCACTTTGTTTTTACGCTCTAATCTTTGTGCAGTTCTCGTGGTTCTTCTTGAGAAGCAGGGGGAAGAGAGGCGGGTGAACTGAAACACTGAGAGTGTTGTGTCAGAACCGGTGAAAGACGGAGGTGATTTGGAAGGACTGTGTGTAGTGTGTAGGTGGGTGAGCATGTACAGAGGAGACCGGGGAGAGAGGAAGAGGCTCCAGAACATTTATTACCTCTGCCTCCCTTCTGTTCTCTCTCTTTTTCCTTTATTTGTTTTTATCTGTCATAAAATAGAGGTAGAGAGGAGGAGGGAGAGGGAGTGGGTGAGGGGGAGAGAGAGAGAGAGGCTGTAGATGTGTGTCTGAGCACTGTTCAGTGCTGGCTCGTCGGCGTCTGTGTGCGGCTCTATTCCCTGTGCCCCGGTAGGGACTGGTCTGAGCACAGTGCTTGTTGTGTGTGTCTGTGGCTGTGCCGTGAGGCTCTCTTGTTGAGCTGACCCAGGATCAGTCATGTCCGTGCTGAAAAGGAGCAGACACAGCAAGCGCTCCTCCGAGTCTGTCTACGGCGTGCTGCACCTGGTGAGGAACCATCGATTTCAACTCTGGTTTTTCGTCTCTTTTGGTCTCTGTATCTCATTCCTTCTCTCTCTTTCTGTCTGCTGTCATCTGTGTGTGCGTGTGTGTGTGTGTGTGTGTGTGTGTGTGTGTGTGTTTTGTACATCACATTATTTTGGCCTTGCTTCGTGGAGGACCCCACCCCAATAAACTTGTCTTTATACACGTGTGCGCATGTGTGTGTTTGTGTGTCTCTGATTTTCTGTGTGTGTCTGTATACGTGTGTGTGTGTGTGTGTGTGTGTGTGTGTGTGTCTGTGTGTCTGTCTGTTTTCTGCTTACTCTTTTTCATGTGAAAATGTATAATTTCAGGATGAGATGAGCATTTACATCTGTGTGTGTGTGTGTGTGTGTGTGTGTGTGTAATTTGTTCTTTTTAGTAAAGGTAGATTGTATTCTGCTCGGTGAACCAGGTAGAATTCAGTAGCATTGAACACAAGGTAGGGTCTGATGGTCTGTAGGTCTGATGGTCTGTGGGTCCGATGGTCTGAGGGTCTGATAGTCTGTGGGTCTGATGGTCTGAGGGTCCAACACTCTGCTGCTCAGTCGGTTCACAGATACCCAGTTTGCCTTTTCCTATGCTTTAGTTGCATTCATGCAAATGTAACTTTTGGGGAAATGATTTTTGAAGCCACCACCAGGAGGCCTCATCAGGGCCCTGTCAGCGAGTCTCTGAAGAAATTCCAGTTGAGTTATAATAGTTTTATAATGTTATAGTGAATCACTGCACATATCACAGTGTGATTATGAGCCAGTGGTCACTTTTCTTATGTGATTCCTCTTATGTGATTTTCTTATGTCAGGAACCTGACAGGAACAGAGTTGAACTTTTGGATCCAAACTCTTCCATGGTAGTAGATCTCCTGGATAGGGATTGGAGCCAAACTCTGAAGATCTTTAGATCTTTAGATCTTCTGCTCATGTAGAAGACGTGTGGACCCTCAAACCGTGTGTGTTGGAGCAGACAGAGCACGAACGTGTGTGTTGGAGCAGACAGAGCACGAACGTGTGTGTTGGAGCAGACAGAGCACGAACGTGTGTGTTGGAGCAGAC
>JAOXYF010000013.1:9196922-9210685 GCA_028565775.1 Sternarchorhynchus goeldii
CCCTAGGGACTGAACTATGGACTGTACTGGAGTCCCTAGGGACTGAACTATGGACTGTACTGGAGTCCCTAGGGACTGAACTATGGACTGTACTGGAGTCCCTAGGGACTAAACTATGGACTGTACTGGAGTCCCTAGGGATAACCGTAGCCCCGGTCATAACCCTGTACAATGAGCAGACAAAGGCATCATTGTACTTGTTTTCTTTCTGTTTCTACATACTGTGGGTTTTTTTTTTAACATTATTGAATCCAAATTTGCTGAATGCAATCAAAAGGAGCAAATGAAAAGTGAAAAATATTTTAGCTGGATGTACTGTAGAATATTACTTACAAAGTGTACTCATTGTGCTACAAAGAGTTCAGTTTTATTTTGTAAATAGAGCTGTGTATCGATATTATATCAAATAAATTGGTTTCATGAATATTCTTTAAAGCTGGCTGGTGTTTTTTGACTGTTCATTTGTATTTGGTCCGTTGTTGTTTTTTTGTTGTTGTTAATTTTAGCCAATTAAATGTCACAAAGCAGCTTTACAAACACATGGGTCCAAGTCCCTAATGAACAAAGCCAGGGGCACCAATGGCAAGGAAAAGCTGCCTAGGCAGGGATTAGGAAGTAGTATCAGTCCATATTTAAAGTACAATGTCTAGACTGAGCAGTCCCTCCAAAGTGGATGTTGGGCTTCAAGTAGGTGGGGCATCACCATGTGTCCTGGCAGCATCTGCGAGTCCCCTGACCCTAACTCTGACCCTGACCCTAACCCTGACCCTGGCTGTTTACATATGCATGTAAGCACTGAGAAAACCTTAATGTTTGTCCATAGTAATTTACTATACACTACAGATGTGGTGGATGGAGATTAAGATGAAAAATTATGGATTATTCCTTCATTCACTCACATAGTTTTTGTTATTCCATTTTCAGAATTTTGTCTCATTAACTGTCTCATAAACCAAAGGCTCAAGATAATCCATATTACACTGTGGCCTTTATGTTAGGGGACAGGGAGAGATGAAAACAACCAGCACAACATGCAGTATTCTACAGTTATTATTCTACATGTTATACAGTTGTTATTATATATTATTATATAGTTATTATCTATTGTATATTACTTGTAGTGTTATTCAGTTATTGTTATATATTATACAGTTATTATACATTATTATAAACTTAGAATGCTGTGCTCTTTTGTCTTTGATATTGTGAGTAAATTATGGATTTTGCATGAATTGCTCAAACTATTGCAATATACTTTTTTGCTCAGCAATAATGCTGTAACCACCAGGTGGGGCTGTTCTAAGCCATTTACAACAGCATTTATGTGTAATGTATACTGCATTTTTAAAGCATTCTTGAATATATAGATAAATACATGTATAAGAAGAGTGTCAAGATTAGTGAGAGGTAAAGGATGTGCTCAGGAATGGATCAGTGGATCAGTGGTGTTTTTAAGATCTAAGGAAATATTACCTGCACATATTTCTTACTTTTATTTTTATTTTTGTAAGTGGTTTTATAGGTTTGCTTTTATATTTTATCACACTTTCTTTACTTACTATGGAGAATTATGGTTTCTGTTTTAAATAAACCAACATACTGGTTTCGGTAGTTTTTTTTTTTTTCCTGAAGCTGGAAATGTTCTTTTTCTGTCCACACTTTATTGGAAAAGGAAAAAAAAACTTGTGTTTGCATATGAAACTTAAGAGGACGATGACGCGGCTGAGGACTGACCAGTCCGACTGGTTTCCAGGTTTCTGTCACGACTCGTTCATAGTACAGATAAGCCATCTACACAAATAGCTACAGAATTCCACAAATGACCTTATAGCAGCAAAACAAAACGGCAGTTTGAATGTGTCTCACAGACAAACAGACTCGCATAAACAGGCATTGCCTTTCATTAGATACAGGGTTAGGGTGAGGGACCTTTGGGACAGCCACTGACTGTCCACTGGCTGTTCACCGGCTGTTCACCGGCTGTTCACCGGCTGTTCACCGGCTGACTCCACACTGCTTCTTCCTTCACCTTAGACACCTTCACCTTGCCTAGCAAAGGGTTTAACCTAGCAAACGTGCAACAAACTTTGGTACATATATGTATAGCATTTATACTATACATTCATGGGTTTAAGGGTTAGGGTAACATTTATGGGTTTGTTAACTAAATAAGTGATATTTTAAATCACTGAAATACAGCATGAGAATAAATACAGAATGACAGAGAGTTAAGAGAAAAGACCTTCACATTTCACCAGTTCCCAGCGTCACCCTCAGTTCTACTCTCAGAAAAACTCTGAATTGCATATTATTTTGATAAAATGTTTGTTATTGTTTAAACAATGTTTTCACACTATCAACCAATTAAAAGTGATCATAAGTGACATTCATTAGCTTTCACAACCACAGGAACTCATGACAGAAGGCAGCAGTAACTTGCTGTCCTGAATAATAAAAGGGGATTTGTGATACAACTAAATCGTGCTGTAATAGTCCTGTCTGTGTGAGAGATCACAGGTGTGCCTAACAGGATGGCTATAACAACTAACAGGATGGCTATAACAACTAACAGGATGGCTATGACAACTAACAGGATGGCTATGACAACTAACAGGGTGGCTATAACAACTAACAGGATGGCTATGACAACTAACAGGATGGCTATGACAACTAACAGGATGGCTATGACAACTAACAGGGTGGCTATAACAACTAACAGGATGGCTATAACAACTAACAGGGTGGCTATAACAACTAACAGGGTGGCTATGACAACTAACGGTGGCTATAACAACTAACAGGGTGGCTATGACAACTAACAGGGTGGCTATAACAACTAACAGGGTGGCTATGACAACTAACAGGGTGGCTATAACAACTAACAGGGTGGCTATAACAACTAACAGGATGGCTATGACAACTAACAGGGTGGCTATGACAACTAACAGGGTGGCTATAACAACTAACAGGATGGCTATGACAACTAACAGGGTGGCTATGACAACCAACAGGGTGGCTATAACAACTAACAGGGTGGCTATAACAACTTCTCGAGAGGTGAGAAGAATAAGACTTGATGGAGTTTGGCCTGTACCCCTTTTCCTTCTCTTTCGGATGTTTTAAATGGTTTTGGACTGACATTCTCAAATCCTAGAAAGCTGTGATGTTTTAGCCCCACTCTAACACACCTGACTCAACCCACCAGTCCATCAAGCTGAATTGGGTGAGCAGAAACGCCACTAAGCTACAGCATTAGCTGCCGGTTCACCCACAGAACCCTGCTCTACCTGCTCTGAATACATTTCTCAGAGTTGTAAACGTTTTGCTTTCTGAGAAGAGAGGGTGACTTGATAAACATGCACTGTACACACACTCACCTGCAGTCAAGTTTTAGTGCGCATGGTTGACACAGATAACCCTCTCCTTTAGCCCCTCCCACATTTAAATGTTGACATGACCTTGGTGTCCCATGTCATCTCTTGAAAAATGTGTGTTACTCTGAGCAGACAGTATGTCATAACCATTTGTAGTTTATAATGAACATAATGTATATCCACTGTGCTCTGTTGGTGAAAATTAGAGACTTATTATAAGAAACTGGAACTGCTAGCAAGTGGAAGAAGGCGCAGCCTATAATTCAGAGATACACATCATAATTCAGGGATACACATCATAATTCAGGGATACACCTCATAATTCAGAGGTACACTTATAATTCAGAGATACACCTCATAAACAGAAATTATTTTATCTGACAGATTATTGTTATTTTAAAGAACAATGCAGATAATTTAGACTGAATTTAGCCTTTTCAAATTTTTGAAACAAGCAAAATAACCTGCTAAATGAATAATACACATTACGGGGTGGTGATGTAGGTACTGACAGTGCTACTGATGTGATACTGATGGTGCTCCTGTTGTGGTACTGACTGTACTACTGATGTGGTAAATGTGTGATGATGGGGATAATGAAGTAATGCTGATGAAAATGATGGAGAACTTGTACTTTACTCACATTCCCATTTACACACATATTATAATTTACTTTAGTATTATTTTCTGTAACAGGTCTTGCCATCCTGTCTGGTCTGTGCTGTCGTTAGCATTTCATTAACTCTCAAGGGAAATTGTTAATAAAGTATTTATCTAATCTGAAGCAGCCTAATCTAATCTCTAACTCACAGTTATAACACTGTTCTGCACTCATCACGTGAAAGTTCACTTTTTCTGCTGTACCTGTTCCTCTATCCAACCAGGCACCTGGGAACACACCCAGCCCTCCTCACTTTACCTAGCATGGAAAATGATGTCATGAAGTAAAAAAGGCTTTAATTAAATAATACGGTGGAAGTAACACTGCAGTGTAAAGTGATAAAAGGTAACAACCAATAGCAAAGCAGCCATAGCAAAAATCTATTTACCAACAAAATACTGTAAAAGATTTTTGTTGGTAAAAGTGATCATTGGATTTGATGATTTCACAGATTAAATGGGATTTTTTTGTTTGGTTTTTTTATAATTTTGTGGCAGAAAATGTATTTAAAATATTTGTTATTAATCTATTTTATTTACTACTATAATTATATACACAAAACTATTATAATTATATAAATAAAGTTACATTTATAAATTCCAGTGCACTAAAGAAATGCAGAACTCCACTCTGTTTGGTGATGCCACACTCTCACACTCTTTGTCTGCGTTAAGGTTTGATGGGGCCTAGAAATATTTACAGTTTTTTCAGTTTTCCATGTGGGTGACCAGCTGTAGTAGATAAAGGTGAATGACTAAAATGTAGCTTAATAAAAAATAGATTTAAAGATTTAAAGCAAGATGTAAACTGTGGAAAATGAGCTTGTTCTCCTAATTGAAGCACTTTGATCAGGTGTGTTTATTCTCTTTCTTTGTGTTCTAGAAGACTCTCATCTTTTAAACAGTTTTCAGTGTTTCCCTGTTTCCTTGTTGTATTTTATAACTTCAAGATTTTCCTCTTTTCTTTCTTATGGACACTGGTTGACAGGGGAACAAACTATAGCAGTGGTTCCACCTTTTTCTCTTTGAACAGTTCATGTACAGCCGGTTGTTTTTAGTGATGCAGATAAACCTGTTGGGGCACATAACACTGTTAACACATTTTTTTCCTGACACATAAATTCATCCTGTCTGCCTTTCTGGTTCCCAGTAGAGACACAGCAGCTGTGACAGAAAGTAAGAAGAGTGAGACCAGGTTAGAGAGAGAGAAAGAGAGAGAGAGAATAACAGAGAGAGTGAAGCAGGGGTGAGTTGTATCAGAACACCCCGATTCTCTCCTGTGTGGCCTCAGCAATCATTCCAGCATGTCTTACACGGCTGGTTCCTACGCGGGCAAATCCTACGCGGGCAAATCCTACGCGGGCAAATCCTACATGGACAACTCATACGCTGACAAATCCTACATGGACAGTGGGTATGCAGATCAGGCAGCTAGGGATGCGTACGAGGAACAGCTGCTCAAGGAGAAGAGGAAACGTAAGGAGGCACTGCACTGTGAGATCGTCTCTTTGGTCCTGGGCTTCCTCGGCTTGATCGGAGTTTCCGCCTCCACGGGTCTCCCCATGTGGCGGGTGACGGCCTTCATCCAGGAGAACATCATCGTCATGGAGACGCGCTGGGAGGGGCTGTGGATGAACTGCTACCGGCAGGCGAACATCCGCATGCAGTGTAAGGTGTACGACTCGCTGCTCTACCTGCCGGCGGAGCTGCAGGCGTCCCGCGGCCTCATGTGCAGCGCTGTCGCCCTTGCCGTCATCGCCTTCATCATCTCCGCCGTGGGCATGCGCTGCACGCGCCTCGTCGATTCACGGCCACGCGTCAAGCACATTGTCCTGGTGACCGGAGGCTGCCTCTTCCTGGCCAGCTGCCTGGCCACCATCATCCCGGTCTCCTGGACGGCGTATCGCATCATCCAGGACTTCTACAACCCGCTGTTGCTGGACGCCCAGCGGCGGGAGCTGGGTGAGGCGCTCTACATCGGCTGGGTCACATCCGCCCTGCTCTTCATCGCTGGAGTAATTCTGCTCTGTCGGCACGCGCCACACACCCAGGAGAAAGAGGACCAGATATCAGTGCTGTACAGAGCCGGCTACACCCCCAATAGCCTCTACAAGCCTGGATACACCTCCCAGCCAGCCTACACCTACCAGCCAGCCTACACCTACCAGCCGGTGTACGGGGCTCCCCCGGGGTCTGTGGTCTACAGTCAGCCCAGGTACTGATGGACCGCAGTGCGGGGACTGTTCTACGTGACAGACAGAGCCACCGTGGTGAGACATGCTTGTCTTTGTCCTCCTCCTATAGAGCAAAAACAGGTTCGAAGGTCTTGTTGTTGTTTTTGTTTTCTTTTTTTTTGTCTTTATGGTTGTGATTTTTCTGCAGCTTTATGTTTAACCATGGAAACATCCTGCAGTGATTCTAATCTTGAATTTACAAAAGAGCCACAGCTTTGTTGATGTCAAAAGGACATTTACAAATGGACTTGAAGTTGGAGGATAAAATTTGCACAAACATGGGGAGAGCTGCTGGTGCATTCTGGGAAGAGAAATGTGATGTATTGCTTTGGCAAGCAGTACTGGTCTCGATCATCCAGTACTGGCCTCGATCACTCTCATGTACGATTTATTTTTTCCCTAAAGACACTGAACTGTTGAAAGAACCATGGTTCTCTGCTTCAGAAGTGTGAATATTTGATCTTGTAGGTTTTTCAAGCACTGGAGAAGTTTATACCAACTGTTTAAAAAAATAAATATTTGTACATATATAACAATGTACAATGTTTTATTTCTTTAAATACATGAGTATTGTCTTCTGATGATTAACCTGAATTACTTGGTGGTGACGTTCTTGAAGAATTGGTAGAAGAATCCTGAAAAAGTAGCACCATACTAGCCAAACCTGTCTGTGAGCATTTCTGGAGACAAGGACACTGTGTTTGTATTGTTCACAGCCCAGAACGATCCTGGCCGCTACAGCTCTGTGCACACACCTACAACACAAATGTGCCCTCAGGAATTTGACTATAGCTAGCAACAAAAGTCACAGGCTTACACACACAGCTCTGCGCTCGCATGAGTAAACAGTAGAACTGCGATGGTTCTCATTATTGGTTCAATTCAAAATATAACATACTTAATATACCAAAAATAAGGAATGTATAGAAATACTATATATTAATATTATAAAAGTACAGTATTTGAGATTTAGGACTGAATCTGTTAAAGAAGTAATGGAATAGAAACAATCAGATATACAGACAAAAACAGGAAATACTATAATACTCACTGTAATAATCACTATAATACTCACTGTAATACTATAATACTCACTCTAATACTCACTGTAATACTATAATACTCACTGTAATACTCACTGTAAAGTGGATAGTCACTGTTTTCATTGGAGGGAGAGGTTGTCCCCTCTTTGGAACTGTTTGGTTGCAGTTCTAACACAACCTAAGTAATATAAGCAACATCCCATAAGCTGCTCTTTGTTTTTCTCTGTCGAATGTTGTGTTTTGTTGCACCTGAGTGGAGCTTTGTGCTGTTCACATGACTTGAGTTCAGAGAACAGTTCAAGCGCACGCAGCTCGTCAGCAGCTGCCCCGCATGTCCCACAGCAACCAAGCGCTTTCCCAGGCTGCTTCATGCTGCTGTCAGGGGAGAATGGGGCTGTTTGAGAAATGGTAATAACAAACACAAGGAACATAATTGGACAATAATCTAAGACAAAAAGTACATTGTGTATGGCTTGAATAACCCTGTGTCATGATCCAAGATACATATTTCAACAGAAACAACGTTCACTGTCTTATTACACCTCTGATTAAGAAATAATAATATACTTTTCCATATACGTTCAAATTCTAAGCACCGCCACCACCTGCTGCAGCAGCTCAGTCTGCAGGTGAATTATGTATGAATCTGTCAGAAAACATTGGCATTGTGTATCTGAGAATGTCTATAGGCAAGTGTGTATATGGAAAAGTATATTAATTCTTACAATGAGGTGTAACATGACAGTGAATGTTGTTTCTTTTCAAGTATCTTGGTTCCAGACATGGGGGATTCAAATTATGAGACCACCACCACCTGGATCAACAGCTCTGTCTGCCTTTGAACTTACAGACAGACACTTCCTGCTACAAACCCTTGGGATCACCACAACATTGTACTCTGAAAAGAGTTCTCTCAAAATAATAATTAGCTCCTAATAAACATTTTTAAATGCTTTAGTCAAAACTGTTAACAGTGAAGATATAACATATCAACACTGTCTCCATATGACTGGAGTTCTTTCTCATAGTGTCCCCAGATGAGCATTTCCTAGCATTTGCTGTATTTGAAACCATCCTGAAAGACACTTCCAGTAATATATGCAGTTAAAGTGCAGAGACCCGAGACTTCATTTGAGTGACACGATTTGAGTGTGATTGTGGCATCATCCAGACACCTTTTGAAACGGCAGCTTCTTTAAGCTTTTGTTTGGCATCAGCATGTTCTTCCCTCAGTAGGTCTCTGCCCTTCCTCTTCCTTATGACTATGGTATCCTGGCAACACACAGGCACAGACACAAGGTAGCAACTGTTGAACCTGGGTTGACTAGTAAACCAAACTCAAAACAACTTTTACATTTCAGATGTAGACTGAAAACCATAGGCAACTTTTCTGTGGAGGAGGTTTTTAAAATGCTCCATATGCTGTGTTACTATTTGACAATGGCTTTAGGCAGTAGTGAGTGCTCAAAGTCACCATGCCCGTGTGTGTGCGTGTGTGTGTGTGTATTTTGTATTTGTGCAAGAGAGAGAGAGAGAGACGTGTTTGTGTGTGTGCGGAAGTGAGCATCCAGTGGATAGCAAAGCTCTGTTCCCTACCCCTCCTCCTCCTGCTTTACAAGCACAAAGAGTCACAGGTTGGATACGATTTCATGGCAACCACCTGTAGATCCCTCCTATCCTGTTCTCCAGCTCAGGTCCTGGGGGGGAGGAGCAGGAGGGAGCCAGAGGTGTACGCCCTTCAGGAGCTCGTCCAGAAGATCGCTTCAGTTCACTCCTTTCATCAGGTGAATCCTATCCTGAATGCTGTCTCTTTCTCAGTCTGCTCTGTGTTGCTCTTTTCGAGAGATCTGACCTGACTTTTCCTTTGTTGGATAACCAAGCACAGAGCCCAGGACTTAGGATGATCTGAAGCACCTCCAGTTTGACTCTGCTACTGAGAGTGATCCTCGAGTGAGCCTGGGTGTATCGATAGAAGATGGCAGGTCAGGCGCTGGAGATTGCAGCGTTATGTCTGACCCTGTTGGGCTTGATCGGCGCAGCAGCCAGCACTGGCATGCCCATGTGGCGAGTAACAGCCTTCATCCAGGAAAACATCATCGTCATGGAGACGCGCTGGGAGGGGCTGTGGATGAACTGCTACCGGCAGGCGAACATCCGCATGCAGTGTAAGGTGTACGACTCGCTGCTCTACCTGCCACCAGAGCTGCAGGCGTCCCGCGGCCTCATGTGCACCTCCATCGCCCTCGCGTTCTTCGGCTTCCTCATCAGCATTGTCGGGATGAAGTGCACCGCCTGCATCCATGGCAACGGTGACTCCAAGCGCAAGGTGCTGATCGTGGCCGGCTGCGTGATTATCTTGGCCTGCATCTGCTGCCTGATCCCGGTCTCCTGGACGGCCAACGTCATCATCAGGGACTTCTACAACCCGCTGTTGCTGGACGCCCAGCGGCGGGAGCTGGGCGAGGCGCTCTACGTGGGCTGGGTGGCCTCAGCGCTGCTCTTTGTGGGCGGCTGCATCTTCACCTGCTGCAGCGGATCCTCGGACAAGAGCACAGAGCGAAGCCGCCTGGCCTATCCCCGCAGCGTTCCGTACGTAGCGTATCAGCCACACCCCGCCGTTTTCCAGCCCAGGCCGTCAACCGCTTACGACTACCTGTCCAGACAGCCCTCATTCATCCAGCCGTCCAGACAGCCTTCGTTCGTCCAGCCGTCCAGACAGCCCTCGTTCATCCAGCCGTCCAGACAGCCTTCGTTCGTCCAGCCGTCCAGACAGCAGTCAGTCCGCAGTGCTGTCGCCTACCTGTGAAGATTCTTTGGGCTGGAAAAAGGAGCTTAAATGTTTTGAGTCTTAAGTTTATGTACCTGTATGTGGATGAAGAACATATAGACTCCATCTGCTATTTGGAAAATGCCCTTTTCCCTTTTGTTCAGAAACTTCTCCATGTTATTTAAGATGAAGAATAAGTTGGAGCAAGAGCTTAATAAAAGTGACCTTGTGCCTGGAATCACTGGACTTACACAGAACTAAAAATAACAGGATTTCTGGGAAGGGTATGAAAATGGAAGATTACTACATTAATACATTAATCGTATAAAAAACACTGAAAAAAGATTTAATTGTACACAATGTTTTTGGAAGCTTTGGACCAGTAAATTCACCTAATCTTCTCTGTTTCATGTCTGCATTCACATTTTACTTCTTCCTGAATACAATGCTGAGTTCTTTTCTCTGTGAGGGACGTTAGGGTTAGGGTTAGGGCATCGAAGGTGCTTGTGTGCGTGTGATGTCTGGTCCTTTGTGTACACGAGCGTCTTGTTGATCTCTCTACCCTGAGGCCCCATCCAACTTAAACAGAGAGTGAAATATCAACCAGTGTGCAGCCATTGTTTGAAATCCCTTAACCAGACACGCCCTGGCACACACAGCTCCAACTCAACCAGGAAACAAAGAACAAATAACTAATCCACCTTTTACAGATGAATTTAGTCAGTGCTTGAGAACAGATTTAGGTTTAATGCAAGTTCCAAGGTCAGAATGAAAGGAAATGTTTTCATAGTGAGATTTAAACTCAGAAGTGCACAGGGAATCACTAACATAGGAAAAAAGAATCTTTGCTCAATGTTTGGTGTCTTTGGAAGTGTAGAGTCTGTCTGTGGTGGTTACTGGGCACTGGGCATTAACACTGGAGAAAGAGACGCAGCATTCATTGGGGTCCTGGACATGGGTTATCCAAATTTTCAAAAATTACATCCAAACTTATTTCCATGAAATCCTTCAGGCTCACAAGAAAACAGACAAATGTGGGTTACATGAAGGTAAGGTTAGGGTTAGGGTTTTATATAACAATGTGAGCCGACTTTACTGTGAAACTACTCCTTGAGATAACATGGACAAGATAGCAAACCAGGAAAAAAAACAGATTAGTCACTAAAAGACCTGCAGCTCTACAATCAGTACCACAAATATGTCCATATACTATAAAAAGAACTACTATATGACCTTTAAATTTGGTTATATTATTCTGTGTGAAAGGTATCTAAACTAAAGCTTTCTAGTTATAATAACACGACTATTGGTTACATCTTAGTCTTGGTTGCCACCAATCTATTGAAAGTAATACTTCTCAGTCTGTAAAAGTATATTCAGAAGGTCCATTATTAGAGGATTTGCTCCAGCAAGAGATAAATATTCTTTTTTTGACCCATAGCACCATAAGTGACTCTGATCTACACCCTCTAGTGGTGAGTCCTGTCATTACCACTGTGTTGTTGATAGATCACCTTTAAAGAGTAGAGGAGTAGAACTATTAGCAATTAAACTATGATAATAGAAAGTTATGAGTTTGCAGTATAAAAGATGCAGACACTAATGCCCACAAAAGCAGGCAATACAAGAGAGAGAACAGAAGAAGGACGGAGAGGGAGTAAGATGTCTGAATGCTTTCGTTTTTTGAGAGCGATCTCTCATCCTGTATAAGTAACAAACATTTACTCATCAGAGGCCCTCATCCTCACAACCAATCCAGAGGGAGCAGCTCACTTCCCAAAACACAGAACATGAGAGAGTCCAAGAGCCAGCACACTCTCCACCATTCCGTGTTCCTCCGGTGCACATGCACATTTCATTCTTGTGTGTATTTGACAGGATTATATAGCTTTATTTTGGGATTATACTCACCATAAACTGCAGATATCCCACCTACATTCTGGGAAAACTGGCTTTGCCTTGTCCTATTACTGGAAAAACTGTGTAGTGGACTCTAGGCACTGGAATAACTGGATAGTTGTCTGGAATTGTTAGGAACAGTAACACAGTTGGTGGTGGTGAGTGTGTGTGAGCAATGGTAAAGGCATCTGAGATTATTGCTCTGTGTCTGGGTGCGGTCGGGCTGGTGGGCACTTCAGCGTCCACGGGCCTCCCCATGTGGCGAGTAACAGCCTTCATCCAGGAGAACATCATCGTCATGGAGACGCGCTGGGAGGGGCTGTGGATGAACTGCTACCGGCAGGCGAGCATCCGCATGCAGTGTAAGGTGTACGACTCGCTGCTCTACCTGCCGGCGGAGCTGCAGGCGTCCCGTGGTCTCATGTGTTGCGCCGTCGCACTCAGTTTTGTCGGACTGCTAATCGCCATCCCAGGTCTCCATAACACAACCTGCCTCGAACACCAGCACCGCGTCAAAGCGCTCCTCACTATGACCGCGGGGGTGATGCTGGTCATGGCCGCCATTTGTGTTTTCATCCCAGTCTCCTGGACAGCCCATGTCATCATCCAGGACTTCTACAACCCGTTGCTGATTGATGCCCAGCGACGGGAGCTGGGTGAGGCGCTCTACATCGGCTGGGTTGCGGGGACGTTACTCTTTGTGTCTGGTGTGGTCTTTCTTTCCTGCCGCTCTGCTCTGGATTCAGAGCGCCTCTACCAGCCTGTGTATGGAACTGCAGCCTCGATGGTGTCACGTTTCCATCCGCTTACCTCCACCCTCAGTTCAGTGAGCACTTTCCCCCAGCAGCCACACCACATCCTGGCTCCCCAACAAGACTTTCATGCAGCCTACAGCCCTGCTGTAGCTCCCCCTGGTGGACAACCTACTTTCAACAAAGCCATGCACCCTCCAGGTGTTTTCCTGGTGAACCAGCCTAACTCAAGGCACTCCACACCCAGAAACTCTAGCAAGCGCAACCTCCTGCATGCACCCATCGCCACCGGTCACAGTGGGCACATCTATGATGGGTACACCCACAACCAGTCCACTAGTGTACAGACCTCCCAAAACTCACTGGCACCATTAGGATGTGGAAACTCCCGGATTGAACCACACAGCCCACTGTCCCACTCTAATTCTGGAATGTACATATGAGAACAGTTTCAGTAACAGCTTCTAACTAATTGTAAGTGATATACACCAATTAGCCATAATATTAAAACCACTGAAAGTTGAAGTAAATAATTCTGATCATCTTGTTACACCTGTCAAGTGGTGGTAGAAAGGTAGAAAGTGAACAGTCAGTTTATGTATTGGATGCAAGAGAAATGGGCAAACAACTCTGACAAGGACCAAACTGTGATGGATCGATGACCAGAACAGACCATCTCCAACACTGCAGGTCTTGTGGTGTGTCCCCAGTACGCAGTGTATTAGTATATACTAACCCTAACCCTAACCCTAGTATATACAAAAGTGTATCTGATTACAGTTTAAATGTATAGTTTAAGGTAATTTCTTTTAGACTGCTGCTTTCATGCACTCGTTTGTTGTACATTTTGTTGTCAGCGCTCTTATGTTAGTTACACATGAACACATTTTTAGAGAGTTTAAAATTTTACATTACAAAATACAGCTGTAGCAATATTTTGTGATAAACCTTTCAATAAAGTCCAGGAAGAATGTGATGTGCGTGGTTTCCCATGCTGTCACTAACAGGGAGGTGGAGCAGAGTGGGTGGGTGAG
>JAOXYF010000013.1:9210785-9220836 GCA_028565775.1 Sternarchorhynchus goeldii
ATGTGGTCTACACAGAATATCACTAACAGGAAGACGGAGCAGAGTGGGTGGGTGAGATGTGGTCTACACAGAATATCACTAACAGGAAGACGGAGCAGAGTGGGTGGGTGAGATGTGGTCTACACAGAATATCCGAGCTACTTTGTAAATTTGAGCTCTGAAAAAATGTGGTTCACTAAATACATTTCAATTTGTATGAATACCAGGGGAGCAGTGTTGTTTTGTTTGTTTGTTTGTTTTTTTAAACAAGGAAAAGAACAAACAAGTAAGTATAAAGAAAGAATAAGTTGCGTGTCACCAGGGATTTTTGTCATGAACAGGCACTCAAATAAAACAGGGCATCCTTCCTCCACCACCCTCACCTCCTACTCCTTCCTCCACCACCCTCACCTTCTGCTCCTTCCTCCACCACCCTCACCTCCTGCTCCTTCCTCCACCACCCTCACCTTCTGCTCCTTCCTCCACCACCCTCACCTCCTACTCCTTCCTCCACCACCCTCACCTTCTGCTCCTTCCTCCACCACCCTCACCTCCTACTCCTTCCTCTCTCTTAGCCCCATCGCAATTATCAGTTAATAGATAAAGCCTACAGTTTTGCATTAGTGTTAACATATATGCTATACTATGTATATTGTTTATGATAAACTACTAAATGTCGTTCTTTTCCCTCCAGCTGTCTAATACCTTTGAACATGGTGTGTTCTCCCGGTGTGGCTCCATCTCTCTTCATTCATATCGTCCCTCTTCTTCTCACGGCACATGAAATCAAAGAACCACAACAATCTGCAAATCGAAGTAAATTAAACCACAGTACGCCAAGTAGCTTGCTCACATTAGCTCAGGCTAATGTGTTAACCCAAATAACTCGTTAGACTATCTGTGGAAACTGATAAGATGTCTTATATTTTACTGTGTGTCATCTATAGCAACACAAAACTGGATAAGGGACTTAAAGGCAGGAGAAAGTGAAAAATAATGTCATACCAAAGCTAAGATACCGAGTGATGAAAATGTAACCCTAGAAATATTAAACTTCAGATTAATATCGATACAGGCATTATCAACAGGACAATCTTTTTCAATGTTATTTTGTCTCTATCATGAAGCTCTGTAGCTATGATTAATTCACTTAATCTAAAGGAACGTCTGTCAAGAAAGTTACGTCATTACATTTTTTTACCAAAAGATGGCGCCAGATAGAATAATTTTGACCTTCAAAGATGCGTTTGCGGAGAAAACTTGCACAGTAAAGTTGACTACAATTTATATTTGATTGGTGTATCCCATTTAAATTTATATAAGAATGGTATATCGGTGCTAGCACTAGTAATCGAATAATGCTACATGCCATTGACATTATGGGTTATGAAATTAGGATTTATTATTTATAGGATTTATTTATTTATAATTAGGAATGCGGATTAGTGGGTTATGATGTTGTCTTGTATTATTGCGAGATTCTTGTGCTTTACAGCAAAATACCAAAACGAAACCATGATGGTATTTACATGTTTGTTTTAACCACATTCTTATTCTTCTTACTGTTGTTGTTGTTGTTGTTGTGGAAGTAGGTGAGGTCATAGGAATAAAAAGCTTGAGCCTGTGCGATGTCAGCTAACATTGACATTGCACAACTAACTAATATTCTTGATTGAATACTTGGCAATTAATCAGTTAAGCACAAGATCTTGACCTTTGAATAAAAGCTTTTGAAACGAACATCTATACTATCGAGTCCTGTTTCCAACATGTCCAACATTAAAATCCAATAATATCTAGAGATGAGCTGGATGGCACACTGTTCTGGAAGCAGTTTGCAGTTGTTTCTACACTCCCATTACTCCGTCAGGCAGAACCAGTCCCCGAAAAATAAGACAAATTATCTTTCAAAAGCATTAAACGTCGACGGAACTGTCTCGTTCACTTCCTAAATGTAATGCAACAAATCAAATGTTTTAAGAAGCCCTTAATCTTCATGGATTAAAGCTACGTTTCCATCACTGCTACTACAAATATTTAATCAGTGCTCGGTGTAACCGGAACAAAGACTTTGTGCTGACAGATTTGAAGATGATCCTCCGAGCGGATGTTTGATGATCAGCGACTTGTATGTACTCCGAGAGCGCGCACACGGATAGAGGCGTTCGCGCCGCGGTTTGCCTGTGCAATCTGATCAACCCCCAAATCTTTCTAACCTGGAATGATTACACGGGGTAACAGTGTTGTGTGAGTAACGCGTGTGAGTGCGAAGACGGAAGAGCGGAGCTCTAGTGAGTTGATAAACAACATATACCAGAGGCGCGTGTTGGCACCACGATGTATGACCGAAGAAAGGCGCATGGCAGTTACGTTTGGATTGGAATTTTAAACGTCACACTTGTTGGCATGAATTGACAGAAGAAGGATACCAATGTTAAAAAACAACTCTGTTCGAGTATCATGGCGAAAAGGAAAGGATTGTTATTCTCGCTGCTGTGTCTCATTACAACCCTCTGTGTGAGTTCGCAGCACGTCCTGCGAATCGGTACGTATTTTTATTATAGACAGTAGTTTTATTTGGTTAATTGTAGCTTAATTTGAGTGAATATGTGTCATTGTATCGACTTATGAACCACGTATAATACTCCGGATTTGGCATTTAATATGTAAATCTGCTGAAATACGCCTGAAAATGGGTAGATCTGCGCTATAATCAAAACGCGCGCACAAACACGCGACACTGCGGTGTTTTATGTGTGTGGGTACCCAAAAGTTGCTTCGAAATGTCTGGATTGGGTAATGCAAGTCTTTATTCAAAATAGGGGACGCACGTGGATTATTTGCATGGGCAGCTGTTTGTTGGTCTTGTGTTGCTTTGTTTATATATTCATTTTTAAATGTACTTTTCGAGAAAACGTTTTGAAATGATCGCTGCAAAACACCTGTTGATAGATTCCAGCACCTACCGTTGTTTTAGGAACATGCGGACAACATCTTCCCTCTCGTGCGCTTATGGAACAGCTCGTACAGTGAATTGCATGTGTTGTTTTACTGAATAAGAACCATGTTTACTTTGAGGCAACATTAACTGCGCTGATGAGAGTTGTGGATCAGAACAAACCCTGATTAACCGTGACGTGAAGAGGCGAGGTTTCCCTCTAGAAGGACTTATGATTCGGCATCTGTTCTGATTTCATGCTTTACGTGATGTGAATAGGAAGGGACGACAAATGCTACTTCCGCAGCCTTTATTTATTTGTTGTTAATGTTTTTATCTGTTTACATCCTTTATTTATTTGTTGTTAATGTTTTTATCTGTTTACATCCTTTATTTATTTGTTGTTAATGTTTTTCTGTTTACATCTTTTATTTATTTGTTATTAATGTTTTTATTTGTTAACATCCTTTGTTTATTTGTTGTTAATGTGATTATTTGTTTACATCTTTTCTGCATCAAAGAGTGCCTGTCCATGACACTTTGACACTAACCTACACTTACCACAATACTTGACCTCCAAAATCTAATTCTGAATCGAGCTGGAGTGTAAATGTAGATGATTAATGTAAATGTATCAAACATCTTTGACTGTACATTAATGAGACAGAATACTGGAGCCTCTGTTCACACCATCCACCTCCTCTGCTTCATTTAAGACATGCTGTTATACTTCCACTGTGTGTTTACTCTGGCTAAATCACTTCTCTCTCTCCCTCTCTCTCTCCCTCTCTCTCTGTCTCTCTCTCCCTCTCTCTCTCCCCCTCTCTCTGTCTGTCTGTCTCTCTCTCTATCTCTCTCTCTCTCTGTCTGTCTCTCTCCCTCTGTCTGTCCCTCTCTCTCCCTCTCTCTCTGTCTGTCTCACCCTCTCTCTGTCTCTCTCCCTCTCTCTCTGTCTGTCTCTCCCTCTCTCTCTGTCTCTCTCCCTCTCTCTCTGTCTGTCTCTCCCTCTCTCTCTGTCTCTCTCCCTCTCTCTCTGTCTGTCTCTCCCTCTCTCTCTATCTCTCTCCCTCTCTCGGAGAGTGCCTGGTCTTTCATCATTGTCTGAAACCACTTGGTGAACAGATATTCTGTTCCATATGCTGTATGTTTGAATTAGAAACTGATGTTGACCCCTCTATAGGCCCTCTATAGACCCTCTGGTAAAAATAACCTCCCTCCCTCCTTCCCTTTCTGGTGATTGGGATTAGAGTCTTTATCTCATTCTGGTCAACCTTCATTTTACTGTTTCATTTTATGTGTTCAGTAACTCCCAATAATCCAGCTGCACTAATAGATCCCAGATCAAGGTGCGAAACACAGCCGTGCTACTCTGCTCTGGTTCGAGCTGCTGTAGTCCTCACACCATTCATACTGCCGAGTTCATTTAGCCTCTCTGTTACTCTCCTTGGTGTTGTTCTCGCTTATATTAACTTTATTTTGTGATTTAGGGTTGAAGAAGTAACAGAGTTAAACCACTAGAGCCCAGAGGCTCTACTCTGGCTCCCAGTGGCTCACATCACGGAGGCACACATATGTGCACATGCATGTGTTTCTGTGGCTCTGTGATAGAGAGATATGGGCCAGGCAGTCCTCTGGAGTCCTGCATGGAAGCTCGGACTGAACAGAGATATCTTTGTGCTCTGGTTCTTTACATGCACCCCCACATGGCATTGAGTGCTATTTCAAAAAAACAGCTTTCTCTCTCTCTCTCTTTCTCTACATACCTCTCTCTCTCTCTCTCTTTTCTTTACCTATCTCTCTCTCTTCCCCATCTCTCTATCTACATTTGTTGTATCTTGTACAGAAAATGTAACAGTACAGACGGAACACCTACAGTGTTCATCAGTTTCCAGGTGGACTTAATGAACAAGGTATGTGTTCATACTTTAATGTTCTTAATGAACAAGGTATGTGTTCATACTTTAATGTTCTTAATGAACAATGTATGTGTTCATACTTTAATGTTCTTCGATTCCACATGAGCATCTATTTTCAGACAGTAGTATGCAAAAGTGGACCTTCCCTTCTCTGACTGACTGGTATAATTCAAACTTATTATCAGTTTTTTATTTCTGTATGTGCTGAACTTTTGGGCCAGAAATGAAGAGTGATTTGGGTTTTGTCATAATAACATAATAACAGATGTGATCTTTGGGACATTCATCGTGTGGTAACACCCAACAGAAGTGGTTACTCTGTCCAGTTTTAAAATTACATACATCAACTTCAGAGTACAAGACAATTTTTCATCTTAACTTCTGTTGAGAATCAGAGATATTATATTGATAAATCACAGAACAGCTGTTTTATGTGTCTCTTGACTGGCTTCATTGTTCCCTCTGGTTCCTGTGTGATATTAGAATGGTCATATAGCCAATAAGTGAATATAATCAGACAGCACTTGTGTAATTGGTAAGGGGTGACTGACTCATGTAACTGAATAATTTTATTTGACAGGGGACATATCACAGATGTTTTTAGACCCTTATGCCTTCATCAACGTGAAACCTGAGGTTTAAAATTTCCATGATATGTCCTGCGTCAAATAAAATAATTCAATTATACAAGTGCTGTCCGATTATCTTCACCTATCGATCATTTTTGAGTGGATTCATCATGTTACAACTATCACTCAGGTGTGCCACCTGTTATTCATTTTTATTTTTTCTGGTCATACACCTCCTACACAGGTCAGGGTCAGAGGATTTATGAGTACAAAGGTTAAGATGAAATTCACCAATCCTCATTAAGTGCAAGTGATGTTATGGAGAGACCCATGTAGAGTTAGCATGATGTGTATCAAGAATTTTCAGACACACACTGTCTGTCACACGGCCTCTACACAGGCTCGGTCTACAGAAAACTCCACTTCACATAAGCCTCCTGTTTGTTCCTCATGATCTCATGATCATTGATTCTACCTGTGTCTTGTGTCTTCCTTAAGATTGCTGTTATAAAGTCTGCCTTGTCCTGTCCATCACTGTGAAGTCTTGTTTGCTTTAAGTTTTTAAGCTGTATGTTCATTGTTCTAGTTCTGTCCATCAATTCCACTGCTTATCCAGGTTATACTGAGGCATTCTCAGGACAGTCCAGAGATGTAAAACCCTCCAACATGTCCTGGGTCTTACCCAGGGTCTCCTCCCTGTTGGACATGCCTGGAACATCTCCCTAGGGAGGCGTCCAGGGGGCATCCGGATCAGATGCCCGAACCACCTCGGATTATTGAGCTCCTCACCCCATCTCTAAGGGAGAGTCCAGCCACCCTGCAGAGCAAACTCATTTTGGCCACTTGTATCTGTGATCTCGCCCTTTCAGTCACTACCCAGAGCTTGTGACCAGGTGAGAGTTGAAACGTAGATTTACCAGTAAATTAAGAGCTTTGCCTTTTGGCTCAGCTCCCTCTTCATCATAACAGACCGGTACAGGATCCACAGCACTGCAAACACTGCACCAGTCTTCCTGTCATCCACTCGCTTCATCCTTCCCTCACTCGTGAAGATGTGAAATCCCATACCAGACTTCCTCCACCATACCAGACTCCCCCAACCATACCAGACTTCCTCCACCACTTGGCTGCACCGAGAAATTCTGTCCGTAAAACTTCTATGTACCCTCCAGGACCCTTGCAAGGGTAAAGAGATGGCCCAGTGTTCCACAACCAGGGCAAATGTCAGGTAGGACAGCCCAACATCATCCAGAGTCTTGAGATACTCCCGGTGGACCTCATCCACCCCTGATGCCTTGCCAAAAAAATTTGTTTTTCAACTACTCTGGCTACCTTGGCCCACGTGATGGGCAAACCTTTACCTGAGTCTTCAAGCTCTACATTCTCTGAGGAAGGAGTGCTGGTGGGATTGAGAAGGTCCTTAAAGTAATACTAGCTGGGGTTCACAGAATGTGGGTTCAACAGTTGCTGATTCACGATTGATTGTCCCAGGGTTGTTAGAAACAGGTGACTTGATTGGTTGGTTCTCCCAGGGTTGTTAGAAACAGGTGGGCTTGATTGGCTAGATGGGGAGTAAATTGCCCTGCAGTCATGAGAAATGGAATGTAGGGAACAGCTGATTTCCTGAACAGTTTGATATGATGGAATGACTCACTCACTGAAATCTGTAGCAGTCAAGACTGTAACACATGTCTCTGATTGTAACACGTGTCTTTGTAATACGTATCTTTGAAGTTGCTGATGGCATCATGAAAATGTCCAGTTTTTTGTCTATATTCTTTGATGTCACTGTCATGTAATTCACATGAAGTGTCTGTCATTCAAGCCCAGTCACATTTAGCACTCAATATTGTAACACTGGCTCCTCCCCCATTCCTCCATGTTTTGTTTTCTTTCTTGTCTGTTCTCCATGTGCTTCTGTTTTTGTTCCGTTTTGTCATGACCCTGATTGTATTTACCTGCCCCTTGTTAGTCTAGTCGTTTGTGTGAGTATATACACCTGGGTTTTTCAGTTGTTACTGGTCATTGTCCCTGAGTTCGTGCTGTTTCATCTCTGCATGCCATTCAAGTTGAGGTGTTCTTTGTTTTCACCTGTTCGCCTGTTTGTTAGTTCGGTTAAGTCTTTTGTGGTCTTAGTTTCGGTTTGGTTCTCTGTATTATCATGTCTGATGTTCTTCTTGGTATTGAGTCTTTGGACTGCTTTCCCTATGAATCAACCCTGGACCGTTGTCACGACCCTGATTATGGATTTGCCCTTAATAAATCTCGCTCTTCTCAGCATTTGCGTCCTCTCATGACCCCTCAACGTTACAGATATGCATGATGCTCGTATCCTGGTTAGTGGATGCTGGTTTTGACTTTAATGTCTGTGCAGGAGTATCTCTTCAGAGAAGCACTTAAACACCAAACACCAAAGCAAATGATGATAAAAAGATGTTGATCCTTGTGACCAGAAGTATGAATGAAGTATGAATGACCTCAATAAATCAAATGTTTGCTGTCCAGCATAGAAGATCCATGCAACCATGTCACCCCGTTATTCATCTATTTCTTGGGTGTTTGTGGTGCTAACTGGTATTTTCCGTTGGGAGGGGATTTAAACTCAGGATTCTTTCATAATGTACAATATGTTAGCTGAATTGTGACGCACGCTGACACTATTAATTTAGATCTGATTTGGCTTCCAATGATTGTTTTGACGGATCCAGAGCAGATAAACATGTCGCATCATAATGACCTGCTCATTTGTACAAAGCATTTGCAGTTCAATGAGCTCTTTGGTACAGTTACCATCCACAGCCACTACCAAGTGGATTAAAGAGGTTGGTTGACAGAAGAGATCATGTGCATGACAGAAATGATCATGTCCCAGCATGCAGCAGCAGAAGCAGTGAGCCAGACTATCTGGAAGGA
The DNA here is from genome assembly GCA_028565775.1 of Sternarchorhynchus goeldii. Taxonomy (NCBI): domain Eukaryota; kingdom Metazoa; phylum Chordata; class Actinopteri; order Gymnotiformes; family Apteronotidae; genus Sternarchorhynchus; species Sternarchorhynchus goeldii. The sequence goes on from JAOXYF010000013.1 coordinate 9,219,101, forward strand.
CAGCTGAACCGCGTAATCCCATCCAAACACAGGTGTGCTCAGTCAGAGAGGGCAGAGAGGCACAGTGCACTGATAACCCAGACAGAGAGGCACAGTGCACTGATAACCCAGACAGAGAGGCACAGTGCACTGATAACCCAGACAGAGAGGCACAGTGCACTGATAACCCAGACAAGGAGGCACAGTGCACTGATAACCCAGACAAGGAGGCATCGTAGTATCCAATTGCTGTCTAAGGGACAGAAGTGGGAGCCTGTGCTCCTCCCACTGTGCTCCTGTCCACTGTGCTCCTCCCACTGTGCTCCTGTCCACTGTGATCCTCCCACTGTGCTCCTGTCCACTGTGCTCCTCCCACTGTGCTCCTGTCCACTGTGCTCCTCCCACTGTGCTCCTGTCCACTGTGATCCTCCCACTGCATGTCCATGTCTGGGAGGATACCTTCATAGTCTCATGCTTCCACAGACTTGAAGTGATTCTGTTTTGAAAATAGATAAATGCATATTTAATTATTGAAATTTTATAGTGTTTGTTTTCATTTCGATTGCTTTCTTCAAAGGAAGATTAGTTTGAAATGTGTTTTATTTTATATAATCAGGCCAAATAAATCTGTATTCAAGCACTGCAATTAGTTCTTACAAAAATCAAGAATTCACTCTCAGAGAAAATGGCACACAGATATTTTGTATGCTTTAGATTACGCATGATTCGTATTTTCTAAACTAAGATGAAGTGTGTTTATGTGTGTGTGTGTGTGTGTGTGTGTGTGTGTGTGTGTGTGTGTGTGTGTGTGTGTGTGTGTGTGTGTGTGTGTGTGTGATGACAGGTCATTGGTTGTAATTTTGTCATTCCTGCTTACAGGAGGCATTTTTGAGACCATGGAGAATGATCCAGTCAGTGTGGAAGAACTAGCCTTCAAGTTTGCTGTGACCAATATCAATCGAAACAGGACGCTAATGCCCAACATCACACTCACCTATGACATCCAGCGCATCAACCTTTTTGACAGTTTTGAAGCCTCTCGAAGAGGTAAGAGCATGTCTTTCAACTCGTAGCAAGGACATATTACTACTTCTGTGTTCTATTAACCTTGCAACTTTCTTACACCCAAGTTTGCATTATAAAGCTTCAAATAAGAAAATACAGGGGATATAAAGTAAAATACATTAAGATAGAAGGATAAATGTGAACAAGATAGTGTTTAAGGACACAGAAGTTCAGAGAGATAAGAAGGCACAAGACCATTCAGTGCTTTGTACGTAAATGTGAGAAATTTGAACTGAGTACAGGCTGTAATGGGAAGCCAGTGTAACATGTAACAGAGTAACATGTACTCAGTGTAACAGAGTAATATGTGAAGATTCCTCTGTGTGGGTAAGAAAAATGACTTTTATGTACATATAAAATTTATGTACATATATTTTTTGATACACACTAACCAAGGATAACAAAATACTGTCTATCAACTAAATATGTATATAGTACGTAAGTACAATTCCAGAGAGTAAAATCCAGTTTTTAAGTCAATTTAGAAGTATAGTGTTGTGGTACTAAGGGACTGCAGTGTCAAACGTAGCAGTAAGAAGTAAGTACTGATAGTGTATTATCATCAGCATGTGGCACCTTTAGTAAGTACTGATAGTGTATTATCATCAGCATTCGATGTGGCACCTTTAGTAAGTACTGATAGTGTATTATCATCAGCATTCGATGTGGCACCTTTAGTAAGTACTGATAGT
>JAOXYF010000013.1:9220936-9242131 GCA_028565775.1 Sternarchorhynchus goeldii
GTATTATCATCAGCATTCGATGTGGCACCTTTAGCCATGGCTGTTCCTGTACTCACACATCGCTCAGGTTACTGGTCGAGGACTGAGAGCATGTGAAGGATGCACCTGACTTCTTCCTTCCAAAATGATGCTTTTAAGTGTTGTTCCCTCTGCTGCAACTAATTGCATCTGTCCAGGTGCCCCACCTTTTGACATTTTCTGAAAAAGAAATACAGACTGCAACAAAGCAAATGAACCACACATTATGACCCACAGGGTTGTTTGTAAAACTAGTTTCTGTGATTTTATACATTGGGATTTTTTATATTCGTTCATTTAGTTCACTGTCTCCAGTTGTGTCTCATAAGTCTCTTGTCTCTACTGTACCTTTAACTGCACATTCATATTGATTTTGTATCGCCACGGCTCCACCTGAATATCTCTCCAACTGTGCCACAACTCCTCCCGAATATCTCTCCAACTTTTCCATATCTCCACCCAAATATCTCTCCAACTGTGCCACAACTCCATCCGTATGTCTTTCTGTTCTGCTCTTAGCATGCGATCAGCTGGCACTGGGTGTGGCTGCAGTCTTTGGCCCCTCCCACAGCTCCTCGGTCAGTGCAGTGCAGTCCATCTGCAATGCCCTGGAGGTGCCCCACATCCAGACCCGTTGGAAACATCCATCTGTGGAAAACAGGGACAGCTTCTACATCAACCTTCACCCAGACTACGCCTCTATTAGCCGGGCTGTGTTGAACATTGTGCAGTTTTTCAAGTGGAAGACAGTCACTGTGGTGTATGAAGATGCCACAGGTAAGAAAAATACCACGTATACATGAATGGCACAGACTGGCAAATTTCTCTCTTATGGAAGTACAACTCACTGCATGCAGCAGCAATAAAGGAAAGCTGTTAACTATTATTTGACCACACAGTACACATTAAAAATGTAACATAATTACATTCATTTGTTAACTATTACATCAGTTCTGTTTGGGCAGATATGTCTGATCTCAGATAATATGGAAATCAGTCTTCAAGTGATGTGTCCAGGTTTCCATTTACAAATAAAATGTCCTTTGCCTACATCCAGCGAACATCAGTACTAAAAGATCAGCTACTTCTCTCAGGCAGTTTCAGGCTGATCAGATCTGTAATAGTGCATCCATATTAGTATTCATGTATGTAGACATTCAAAGACCTACAAAAGATCATCTAACCAAAGATGCTTTCAGGTGGCAATTCATGGATATAATGGATATCATGGATATAATGAATATACGGTATTGTAGATAAGAATCAGGAAAAAACAGATCAGTTGTATTGACTGGCCTGTATATTATATATTATAGGAAAGGAGATTTTATTGAGAATAGGATAGAAAGCTTCTGATCAAAAGAGTATAAAGAGAATGATTTGATCATTTCTCCAAAAGTGACCTCTGGATATAAGTACCATCTCAGTAAGTGAATGTCAGTGACCTCTGGGTACAAGTACCATCTCAGTAAGTGAATGTCAGTGACCTCTGGGTACAAGTACCATCTCAGTAAGTGAATGTCAGTCCATGTCATGTGAAAGCAGAGACAAGTAAAAAGGAAAAAAATTTGAATGTTCTGAAAAATATGATAAATGCATATATGTTGTGGTCTTGTTTATGTTTGGATCCATGAAGACTATGAGATATGAGATACACAGATGTCTCATGTAATCACTTTTGGTTGTACAAAAAGTGTTTTTCAGGAACTTTCTGGTAAATGTTTTAGTTATTCAGTATATATGCACCGAGAGGCTTTAAACAATAATAAACAATTTCTTAATAAAAGCCTCCCTGTTAGGGGAGGCTTTTATTACTTCAACCATACATCTAAATACAAGTTTCTAGACTGGATATTAAAACTGATTGTTTTAATGAAAAATTCTCTACATTTCTGCACTGAAGTTGACTTTTGTGGGAAATGTTTGTCTTACAGTTATTCTTCAGAGGAATTATTACTTTAGAAGGAGTCAATGAAATAGAATCTATCAGCATTTTAACATGATAAACAGTGATGTATTTTTGTATTGTTGTCATATATAATAATAACAGCAATTTCTAAAAGAAGCAGGAAATTCTGAAATGATTTGTAGACCTTAAATATTTGAACACCACTAAGCATTTATTGCTTAAATATCCTTTATAGATTCCCTGTACTTTCTGTACATATTTTCGGTACATATTTGCTGTGCTAATCTTTATCAATAAACTTATGGTTTGTTTCTTTTTGGTTGTTTGTTTATTCTGAAGGTCTGATTCGTCTGCAGGAGTTGATCAAAGCTCCATCCCGATACAGCATTAAAATCAAGATCAGGCAGCTGCCAGTGGGAAGCAAAGATGCTCGGCCACTTCTGAAAGAGATGAAGAAGAGCAGAGAATTCTGCGTCATCTTCGACTGTTCATACCAGAGTTCAGCCGAGCTCTTAAAGCAGGTAACACACACTCACTCACCTGGGCATAGAACAGGTAACACACACTCACTCACCTGGGCATAGAACAGGTAACACACACTCACTCAGAACTGGTAACACACACTTATCGGGTCATAGAACCTGTAATACACTAATCTGATTACGAGAACAGGTAACACACACATATGGTCATAGAACAGGTAACATACACTCACCTGGTTGTAGAACACAACAAACACATACACCTGGTTGTGGAACAGGTAACACAGCAGCTGAAGTGCAGTGTTCTCTCTCTCTGTAGTTACTGTCCATGGGCATGATCACTGAGTACTACCACTTCTTCTTCACCACGTTGGTAAGGCACACACTCCTGGTCATGTGATAGAGCTCTGCAGCCATTACACTGTTTGTTGGAGGATCAGTAGGAGTGTGCTGAGCATGTGCACTGTATGTTCTTTAATCACATGTGACTGTACTGTATTAAACAATCTGTAATAGTGAGACAGGCGCACACACCGAAGCATCTGTAATAGGATCTGACTGTATCAGATGTGTGTACTGCAGGATGTGTAGGAGTGTGTGTGACAATGCTGGATGTGTGTGTGTGTGTGTGTGTGTATCTTTAAGGATCTGTATGCTCTGGATCTGGAAGCGTACCGCTACAGTGGGGTGAATATGACAGGTTTTCGCCTGCTCAACTTGGATAAGCCTCAGGTGACCTCAGTGCTGGAGAAGTGGTCCATGGAGAGATTACAGGTTCCACCCAGAGCTCAGACTGGCATCACAGAGGGCATGATGACGGTTGGTCCTCCAGGCACTTTTTATGGTTCATCTTTGTTGTATAACAGTAAAAATGAAGCCCTCCAGGTATTGTTCTAATGAGTCATTAGGATCTGGAAATGACTGTGTGTGTACTGTCAAATACAGTCACTTAACACTCACAGTGTGTGTGTGTACCAGAGGTACTATCAAATACAGTCATTTAACACTCACAGTCGATTTACACTTGTGTTGATAAACCTTTTCACTTGGAATATGCTTGCAGTGAAAGCCTGAGAGTTGAGATCATGGTAGGTTCAGTACAGCCTGAGAGTAGCACTTGTTCTCTATTTCAACATCAGCTCTTAAGCTTCCATTCTAGTTTGGTTTTGTGAAGGATTATGTGGAAACTGTTGTCCATGGGGACTAACCATATGCTATAAATGTGGTACTTACAGGTTTGGTTTAAAACACTGGAATGTCCTTTAAAGTTAAAAAAAAAATTGTCATCATCTTTGTTTAAGTTTGAATACGTTTTGGTGAAGTACAATTTGTATGGTTTCACTAAATGAGAATAGTGATATAAATGAGAATAGTGATATAAATTTTGTGATTATTTGTGATTAAAAAATCAAAGTGTTTCATGGGCCTAATACACATGTTTCACTGATTGATATTTAAGAATGTTTAGGGACATTTTCCCATTAGAGAGGATGACTGCTTTGTTTCTTCAGTATTTTATTGAAAGGTTGTGCTATTGAACGTTGCATCTCCAGGTGTAGCCCTGCAAAACCATATCACTCTCCAGTTTCGTACCTCTCTCTGCTCCTCCTTGTTCCTCTCTGTTCCTCCCTGCTTCTCTCTGCTCCTCTCTGTTCCACCCTGCTCCTCCTTGTTCCTCCCTGCTTCTCTCTGCTCCTCTCTGTTCCTGTCTGCTCCTCTCTGCTCCTTCCTGTTCCTGTTTGCTCCTCCCTGTTCCTCCCTCTTCCTCCATTCCTGTCTGCTCCTCTCTGCTCCTCCCTGTTCTTGTCTGCTTCTCTCTGTTCCTCTCTGCTTCAACACCCTTGTTTCAGCTTGGCAGGATGCAATTAACCTTATTCCTGCGTTCGCTCAGGTGTGCTGGATCTAACCGGCACCCTGAACTATGCATTTCATGCGTTTCTCTCCCCCAGACGGAGGCGGCGCTGATGTATGATGCCGTGTACATGGTGGCTACTGCCTCACAGCGGGCATCGCCCATCACCGTCAGCTCACTGCAGTGCCACAGGCACAAACCCTGGCGCTTCGGCTCACACTTCATCAGCATGTTCAAGGAGGTGAGACCCGCCTCTCCACTCACCCTCTGTCTGCTCACCCCCTGTCCGCTCACCCTCTGTCCGCTCACCCTCTGTCTGCTCACCCCCTGTCCGCTCACCCTCTGTCCGCTCATCCCCTCTCCACTCACCCCCTGTCCGCTCACCCCCATCTGCTCACCTCCTGTCCACTCACCCCCGTCTGCTCACCCCGTCTGCTTGCAGCAGAAAAACAGCAATAAGCATGTTCTACTCCATAAACACGTTTATCCAGTTGTCTCATACTTATTGCTGACTCATTTATGACATTGCCTTAAAGGAACATGACCTCATTTGAAGAGTTATAACATTATGCTTCACATCACTGATTACGACATATATTTACAACAGACATCATTTTAGTGTGTTACACTAACAGGTGTAAAAAATCAAGCACACAGTAAAGTATGTTAGGTTAGCTCAGATAGCTCAGCTAGTTTTGCCCTGCTAGATTTGTCCTAGTCATCTGTAAGTGCTATTACTGTGAAATAAGGAGCAGGGGAAATGTGTTTTCTAGAATGATGAATGATGCTTCACTATCTGGCAGCCTGGTAGACAAATCTGGGTTGAACAGATGCTAGGAGAACACTAACTAATTTGTACTATACACAAGGTGGTTAGTCAAAAAGATGACAATAACCTTGCTGTCTGTGAGGAATGATCATTGTTCTCCCATTAATCACATAATTATGTAAATAGTTATACAGGTGGATTAAAGGAATATTTTTAGTAATGTTAGCTAGTGACCATAATGGAATTATCTTAACTTTCTGGTTTGTAATGTGGGTAGGCCATATCTGTGGTGAAGATTACTGTATTTAATATTAATCTAGTAAAAACAAGAACATACAGTGTCTTTGATGTGAAGTACCAAGGTGCTATAGTACCCTTGATTTTTTTTCCAGTATCGCCACCTTGTGGAGAATTTTCTGCTTGCTTACTGTGAGTGAGTGAGTGAGTGAGTCACAATGCAGTTCTGTTAGGTGCTTCATATTTTTTAAAAAGTTATGATTTTAATTGCAAAGGACTAATTAGTTGTGTAGCATGAAAAATCTGTCAGATTTTAACCTTTAACTGTAATCGATGGTTTTGTTGAAGGAAATCCTTTTGATTAGAGAGGACGAGTTCTTTATTGTTTCTTCAGTATCTTACTGAAAGGTTGTCCTATCATCTCTGATTGTCTTATTTTCTCAAGTGAAAACATTACAGAACAGATAGCTCCCTCCCTATTGTTGAAATGCATGAAAACAAGACCCAAGAGACTACATGTTAGCTGTGGCTATATCAAACAATTACAATCTAGACAAAACTGCTGTCCCTCTACACAGCAGACATTATCTTGAAACATAGCAGGTCTCCAGGAACCAAGGCAATTTTCTCAGCAGTAGAAGTCCCCCCAAAAAGTTATACGCTTCAGTTTGTTTCCGTTGTTGCCTGTTGATTCGTGAAAGACACTGTGCAGTAGCTGATGTTGGTGATAGGAATTATTAACAGTACGTTTACTATATTAATAGAACATTTACTGTTACTGTGATTTCCTGTCTTTTCCTATTCCCTGATTTTGTGTTCAGGCCCAGTGGAATGGACTGACTGGACAAATAATCCTAAACCAGACAGACGGCCAGAGGAAGGAATTTGATTTGGACATTATTAGTCTGAGAGAGGACGGCATGGAAAAGGTGAAGACCCACTGTGGCTTCTTCAGACAACACTGCCACACACTGTGCTTGTGTGGAGATTATGTCGGCAATGATAAAACTGTTAAAGTGATGACCTTATTACTACAGCAGTGACATTTCATAATTATGACCTCATTACTACAGTGAAGAACGTTATTAGAATAAAAAGAATTGTCAATTTATCATTATGTAATAATGAAGGGATGAAGATGACACTGCTCTCTCTCTTTCTTTGTTTTTATTCATATTCTGTAGATTATACATCGTTCATCAGAATGTTTATGAAACATGTAATGCCATGTTTCCGTTAATTGTTTGTTTATATCAGATTGGGGTGTGGAACTCCATTACAGGCCTCAATATGACAGAGACCAACAAAAACAGGACAGCCAGTGTTAAGGACTCTATAACCAACCGCACCTTAATCATCACAACTATTCTGGTAATTACAGTGTTATGTGAACATCTGTTTTGTTTTCTAAAACTTGATGACATATTGTGCCTCTGATGGTGTTGAACGTGGTTTTATGCCAGGAAAACCCATACGTGATGTATAAGAAGTCGGACAAGCCACTGTACGGAAACGACAGGTTCGAGGGCTACTGTCTGGACCTACTGAAGGAACTGTCCAACATCCTCGGCTTTTCCTATGAAGTCAAACTGGTGTTGGACGGCAAATACGGTGCCCAGAATGACAAAGGGGAGTGGAATGGAATGGTCCGGGAGCTTATTGACCATGTATGTTGCATCATTCTTCTTGGTATTGTCTACGCTGCACACATAAATCCTCTTCTTGGTCAGCAAGCTGCCATGTTAGGAATACAAAATACAAATAACAAAAATCAAATCACAAGTGATAAAAAAGTGATGACTTAAAAGGTCAGAGATGCCACCAACTGTCAGATCTTTGCCCCTTGATCCATGTGCAGGTAGCTATCAGATATTCCTTGCAGTCCTACTGTCCTTTGGTGCAGGTAGCTGACCTTGCTGTGGCTCCTCTGACTATCACCTATGTGAGAGAGAAGGTCATAGACTTCTCCAAGCCCTTCATGACCCTGGGAATCTCCATCCTTTACCACAAGCCCAATGGCACCAACCCTGGCGTCTTCTCATTCCTGAACCCGCTCTCACCCGACATCTGGATGTACGTGCTCCTTGCCTGCCTCGGGGTCAGCTGTGTACTCTTCGTCATTGCCAGGTAACAAGAACTAGAGTTGGGTTTCTGGAACAAACCTCCAAGGACTTTTAGCTTAGGGCTGTGACAAAGGCCTGCACAGAACTAGTTTGCTTCTCTGATGTCTGTTCTTTTGAACAGTGTTAAAACAGTGTTCATTTCTTTGAAGCATGGAAATCTGGTCTGGGCTGTGGCGGGTTTGAGATATCTTATCCCACTACTTAATTTCTGCACTAAGAGGTCAGAGGCAGAAGACAGATTTGTGGAATTCAGGGCCAGCACACCTTAGCAACTGAATTCAGGGCCAGCATGCCTTAGCAACTGAATTCAGGGCCAGCACGCCTTAGCAACTGAAAGCAGAGCCTCAAATGTCTGTTAGTGGAGTGATTCCAGAACATCCTGAAGGTGCTTCTATATTTTGCATCTCATGTTCGTTGTACATAACACCATTAAGCCCTTATTGTAGTGATCAGGGTCTTATTTACATGTTTTTAAAGGGTTTAATGTCCTGAACGTGCTCATCTTATTGTTCATATTGTACAAAGAACAAATTCTTAGGCTCAAATGGTCTGTGGAACATATCAAACTGATGTAAATAACAGTGGAATTAATGGAAGTCTTTCTCACAGATAATGTGACACCTACAGTGGGGTGTTGCCAGTACATCACAATTCACATCCCCTACCCAATGATGCCGTGCACAGAATTAATGTGTCTCTGTGCAGATTTACTCCTTATGAATGGTACAATCCTCACCCCTGCAACCCTGACTCGGATATTGTGGAGAACAACTTCACGCTAATCAACAGCATGTGGTTTGGTGTTGGAGCACTTATGCAGCAAGGTATATCTCACAAGATCATCTAAAGGAAATAAGACGTAGATTAGTGGAAATATATCACAGATTGCTAATTTCATTTGTTCCTATATTGATAATACAGACTAACCCCCTACATTTTAATATGAGTTTAATGTGAGATTCTAAAGTCTTTTTAGAAACTACATTTGTTACACAAATAAATTACTAAGTATGTAAAATTGTTTATTTTTTATTTGCTGTTCGGTAGAATCATGTTGATTTTTGGATGCCAAAAAAATCTGTGCTTGGATTATTATGATTAGAGAAGATGGTAATAACACTTTAAAAAAAAAAAACAGTCATCATGTAATCACATTGTGCCTTTCCCCTCAGGTTCAGAACTGATGCCCAAGGCCTTGTCCACAAGAATTGTAGGAGGCATCTGGTGGTTCTTCACCCTCATCATCATCTCTTCCTACACAGCAAACCTAGCTGCATTCCTCACCGTGGAGCGTATGGATTCACCCATCGACTCGGCTGACGACCTGGCCAAGCAGACTAAGATCGAATATGGAGCGGTGAGGGATGGCTCCACCATGACCTTCTTCAAGGTAAGATCAACACAAACAGCCGATCCATGGGGTTGGAGAAGCCTTCACCTACTACACGAACTGCTTCAAACACACATGCAGATGCAGTCAAAATTTACAACTGTAGTGATTAAAACTAAAACCTGAAACCCAGCTTTTGAATTAAAACTATTATTAGTACATTAGAGCCAGATATGAGACAAGATAGCCTTTGAACATTAAATCCAGAGTATTAATAAGATTTTTTACTATATCTTTTCTGTATTTTCTACTTTAGGTATGTAATTAACTATCCCAGGAGTTCCTCTAAAGACTCTGTCTAGTTCAGGTTTAATTAACTAAACCAGCAGTTCTTCAGTTTGTGGTACAGAATGTTTGCAGGGTACTCACCATCCTCATTCTCCCACGTGTGTAATTTATAATTTCTTGGATGTCCAATGTGCTGCACCTATGGCAGAAGTCAAAGATCTCCACCTATGAGAAGATGTGGGCCTTCATGAGCAGTAGGAAGAACACGGCGCTGGTAAAGAACAACCAGGAGGGCATACAGCGGGTGCTGACCACGGACTACGCCCTCCTCATGGAGTCCACCAGCATCGAGTACATCAGCCAACGCAATTGCAACCTCACCCAGATCGGAGGACTCATAGACTCAAAGGGCTACGGGGTGGGCACTCCTATTGGTGAGGAAGCTGGATCAAAGGGTTAGGTCGTGGGCACTCCTATTGGTGAGGAAGCTGCAAAGTGCATTGAGGAACCAACAAACAGTAAAACAGTGTCTGTGCACAAGCACAGCTCATGCAGACTGCTATCAATATTACTGATAAGCAAGTTAATGTCTCTCTCTGGCAGACTACATTTCTATAATATCTTCACTCTCTGAAGTGGTGAAAGATGTCAATACAAGTAAGAGTTATAGCAGATGAATCTGCAGTCTGTATTTAGTGAACAAAATCCTCGATATTTTATAAGTGACGCACATCAGATGGATCAATCTATCAATTATTTATTAATCATGATCAATTAATCAGATTTCTACATCACAATTCATTCACATATTTTGCAGCATTAGGATGACTTAACAGATGACTAAGTAATATCCAGTAAGGATGAGTTGGATTATAAAGCCGGGGGTGTGTTTGTGTCTGGACAGGCTCCCCCTACCGGGACAAGGTTACCATGGCAATCCTGCAGCTGCAGGAGGAGGGAAAGCTGCACATGATGAAGGAGAAGTGGTGGAGGGGTAACGGCTGCCCCGAGGAGGATAGCAAGGAGGCGAGTGCGCTGGGCGTGGAGAACATCGGCGGCATCTTCATCGTGCTCGGCGCCGGCCTCGTGTTGTCCGTCTTCGTGGCCGTTGGCGAGTTTGTCTACAAGTCCCGCCGGAACCTGGACGTGGAGTTGGAGGCCAGTTCCAGCCCATGTGAGGGGCACAGCAAGTTCTGACTGGTGGGGGCTCGTCCGGGACCATTTACTCACTTGTTTGGTTTGTTTGTTTGTCTTGCGGACAACCAGGCCATGAAGGAAAAATGGACCGTATCTGTGCTGGTTCAGCCTCCATTGTCCACACACTGTACAAGGACACAGAATTGCTGGACTGCATATTATAGCTGACTGTCGCTAAAAAAGGAATCGTGCTGCCGTGTGGGACAGTGGCTGTAAAAGTAGTGAAGACTCTGAAAAAACATTATTATTGTAAAGTAGCACACATCCATGTCACTGCTATTTAGATGAGAACAAAATGGAAAATTATATCCTCTAGTAATACAGTTTTTCCTAAGATAGAACTTTTTTTCTTCAAATCATTATGGCTTGCAATAGATATTTTACACGTATATTGTTTTTGAAAAGCTTTTGCTTTTGGTGCTGAGCAAATATATTAAATATTTTTAAATATATTCAGATATTTTTAGACCATTAGTTTTACAGGGTTTGGACTGTTTGTACAATCCTGTCTGCGCGGTTTGGTCTGTTTGCACAGTCCTGTCTGCAGGGTTTGGTCTGTTTGTACAGTCCTTAGATCATTAGATTTCTTGTTTTAACAATGGAATAATGACCATATAAACTATTTCTCATGTCTCTTTATTAGAATACAACCAGAAAATTAAGGAATTTTGTATGCAGTATTAAAAAGCTGAAAAAAGAAAAAAAAAAAAGCTTCTATAGGTATGATAGAAAAGTCTGGTATGATGGATTACTTCAGAAAACGTCAGGACACTCTCCCCAAAAGATTTGTTCAAGGTTCAAGGTTCAAGGAGACTTTATTGTCATTCACATCATATGTGGTACATGAAGTGGAACGAAACTAGTACTCAAGGTCCTGGTTTACCCCAAATAAATAGAGTAGAATAAGCTGACATATACTATGATAGGAACAAAAATATGTACAATGGGTGTGTATAAGCCTGTAAAGTGGCTTAGAGGTAAGGGGAGATCACACTTGTTTGCTTAGTGCCAGGGGAGATCACACTAAATACTAACTGTAGAAGCCGTTTTGTTCTAAAATGTTTTTGTGTACATGTATTTTCTGTTTGTATCTTATTAAAGAGACTGAGAAGTAATTATACATTGTCCTTATACCAATACTAAAATTAATCTCATGATGACCTAAGACTTTTATACAGTACTGTACAAGTGTGATAGTGTGTGTTTATTTTCTAATCACAAGGTTTTTGAGAGTCCCACAGTACCTGCCTACACTTTAACAGGACCAGTTCTAAATCTGTAAGCTTTCACACTAAACAAAATGATATCTGACCATTTTAAGAGTCACAAGAATAAGAAAATTCTTTTGCTTCCTTCTCTTCTCCTCGTCTCATACACTGTTGCTCTGGCCCAGAGCCTCTCGCCACACGATGATGTCCTACGATGTCACTCCTTTTGCATGCCTCCCAGTTTCCATGTAATATCAGTGTAGAGCCCATCCAAGGCTCTAGACATGTCAATACAGAGCTATCTGACGCTGCACACCCTCGTACAGGTGCGGCTCTCGCAGCTGGAGATGATCTCCTGCAGATACAATATCAGGAGAATCACTGCCGTTCCTGAGGAAGTACAGCAGAAAGGTCAGGCAGATGCAGCTGTTGGCAGGATATTAAAACGTATTCACCTTAAGGTTCATTGTGTGTTATTTTGTGTTTACATCTTATATAAAGTAGTTGCTGACATCCATTCAGTAGTTGACTTTTGCTGTCTGGTTAGGAAGGGCTTAAAAGCATATTGGGGCAAAGCTCCAGATTCTTGTGTGGTCTGGTGGTGTTTGTGGGTGGAATGAGGAATTACACTGCATTTAGATTTAGAGGGAAATGTGAAAAGTTATGATCATGAGCCCTGAAAGCAAAAGAACATTTATTTGTCATGTTCAATATCAAGACATTTGTAAATTCCCTTGAATGGCCTCCTGACCAAATATAATAAAGATTTTTTTACTTCCTTTTCTATTCAAAGCCCATTTATTTCTGCCTGTGAAATGAGGAGGAAGTTATAGATGTGCCTTATCTTGAGCCCACTGCTCAGTGTCTCCTCAAAAAGCCCTGACACAATCCTGTGGAAGTGCATATACCTTCTCAGACATCACTAACCTACCATCCTGTGGAAGTGCATATACCTTCTCAGACATCACTAATCTACCATACTACCACCATCACTAAGACACTTTATTCTTGATACAAGCATGTGTGTGCATGAGCACACATGCTCTGTGTATCTGTGTGTCTACACAGAGTATTTAAGACTCTTCATCCGCTGCTCAGATCCCAGATCCATGGAAGTGTGTGTTTTTTTGTGTGTGTTTGTGTGTATGTGTTTGTGTGTGTGTTTGTCAGGTGTGTTGTTCAGTGCCTGATCTGCCCTAAAAGAATGTCTGTGGTAGAAGGGAAGAGTAAATGTATGACTCTCTTCTGAGTTGAGACTTATGTAAGTGTGGTTGTCCCTCCATCCTCCCATCTGAATCCATTAATTGTACAACTCCTTCACTGTACTGTTTGAGATAGTAGGGCCCACTCACCAAAGTGCATTTCATACTGATGGATCTCATCTATTCACCCCTCTATCCTTTCATTTATCACTCCATCCTGCCATCTGAACAATTTCCAAGATATAACCATTAAACTTGGTGAAATGACCCAACAGCTGGGCCCAAAACTGCATTTCATACTGACTCCACTCCACCTATCCAACTATCACTTCAACCCTTTCATTCATGCTGACTCCACTCCAACTATCACTTCAACCCTTTCATTCAACCCCCTATCTTTCCATATGAACCCACTGATTTTATAACTCCCATCATTTCCAAGATGTACAGCCTTCAAACTTGTATTTCATGCTGATGCCACTTGTAATTGATTTGAAAATTCCCTTAATTCTCAAGATATAGCCATCAAACTTGGTAAAAACATTTAACAGCAATAGCATAGTTGTCACAGTGAGCATTAAGCATTTGTGAGCAAAGGCTAAAGGCTCAGCATCTTTGTTCACTCAAACACTATCAAAGACTAAAAAGAAGAGAGAGACAGAGAGAGAGACAGACAAAGAGAGACAGAGAGAGAAACAGAGAGAGAGAGAGAGAGTATAACATCAGTTGTAGGTTTGAGAGGACTTCGCCTTAATCCTGCTGGATAATGAAACTTTAATGCATTGGGATTTTTTCTAATGAATTCAGAGATTTCATAAAGATCTGATTTTTAATCTCCTAACCCTGATGTTTAATCAAGAATGGAAGCAGGATTACAATCTGCCGCAAATCTGGGCAGGATTATGCAAGTGACACTGATTTATAGTTTTCAATGTTTCAATCTGTTTTCTCCTCCAATCAGATGCCTTTGTGAAGAATGAAATAATCTCACTGTGGTCCTCTAGGGATGATTTCTGCATGTGTGTGTGTGTGTGCATCCACACTGCTAAATTACCTATTTTTAAGAGGGGAAGATGGCAGTTTTACAAGGGAGGGACTTTGTGTTTTTCTTTACCAGAGCAACACCTCACATCCTCCCTCAAACCCAGCCCTGCATGTACTGACCTTAGGGTTAGAGTTAACACCACGATTAACATGACCTCATTAACGCCATTAACACCACGATTAACATGACCTCATTAACGCCATTAACACCACGATTAACATGACATCTTTTCCATAGTTATGCTTATGTCAAATCAGCTAACCACGCACCTCCTTTATTTGTTAGAAATGCAATTCCTCCTTTAACGATATTCATTGAAAGGCAAACTTCTTCCTCAGGCAAGTACTCTTTTTACCTTGGATACGTATTAAGAATCTACCATCTGTGTGAGCTATGATACTCTCTTTGGAGGACATTCAGAACCAAGAACAGATTCACAGTATGTGTGACCCCTAAAAAAAACATTCCGGAGATTGATGGTTCTGCTTTTTCTTTCCTCCACAGAAGTGATGATGGTACGGAAGTGGCCGCTAAACGGGTGAAAGTGTTTAAGATGCAGCGCGAGGGCCGACGCTTCTCAACTGCCGTCACCGTCCAGCCAGAACTGCGGCGTCTCTTTAAAGTCCCTGTGTGAGCAAAATCAAAGGACAACTTCTGAATGAACGGCGGTTCGAGTGCAAGTTTAAACCGTACTACTCCGCTCCATCATGCAAAGGAGCCGTGCTAAAGTGCCAGCAGGTTTAAATTCAAAGCAATAATCTAAATCTTTGATGTTCTAAATCTTTGAAGCGACAGGGTGAAACGGGGACGGTTGACTATATTACTGGAAGCTAATCATAAGTTCTGCAAAATGCCTTGCTGATCATAAATGAATTGTGCTGTTATATTTGTTACTTCTGATTTCATACAGATTATTTAAAATCTTAAGAACAGAAGACAAATGACACTGCAAAAAAGTCCATCACCTTGAGTGATTAACATCGTGATTACATTTATAACCAGCAAAATAAAGACAGGTTCTTACATTCAATGACACTGATTTACAAACGCATATGAAAATGCGTAGACACTTGGAAATAATTCGTAGCATCATAAATATATGATGCGTTTAAAAAATGTTCAGACATAAACATTAAACTATTTACTGTTGGGCGCTAAAACATATTATTATTTTTAGCACCTCTCTGAGAAGTATAAATTCTACTGTCTGCCAATCACGCTGGATTGTAAATGTGTGAATCATGGAGACTATTCTCGCTGTTGGACTGGGAGTGACATACGTCGTTCTAGACCACATGGGGAAAGTCCTGCCCTGTCCTGCACTAGATCTCAGTTTCAAGCACTGGACACCTAAAATATACAAGCTGAGAAGTATGGACCATTTATGAATGTATGAAGCTGAGAATATGCCAGAACTAAGCGAGGACATTGAAAATGATCATGGCGCATGTTATGGCCTAGAAATAATTCTGCTGAAACTCAGCCAAGAGCAAGAATCAAGAGACAAAAAAGTCAGAATCAACAGACAAAAAGAGTCAGAATCAGCAGACAAAAAAGAGTCAGAATCAACTGACAAAAAATGTATAACTTAGTCTTTCCATTGCTAGATGAAATAATTCTTTTTCGTCAAATATTAAAAGAAGTTAAAAGAAGGATCCATCACCGTAAGTGTTGTAAAGTACAAATAAAACTCAGTAAACAGCCGAACAGAAATTCTGAATAAATGAAGCTGAGGTACAATAATAGTGCAGTACTTGGACTCCGTTATTCTCCATCTCTGCAAGACGACGATTTTAATGTAACAATATAGTTTGTTCTTAATACATGGAAACATTGCCCTCTTGTGGCCACTTTAGGTAAAATACAACAATGCAAGGCAAATGAAGTTGATTTGTACAGCACTCATACACAGTGCCAATCCAAAGAGCTCGAAAAACTATGGAAAATGACACGAAATCATATTTCGAGCAGAATTCCCGGAACAAACTGTTGCGCTTCAAACAGACAGAATAGTTTACATGAAAAAGCTGATTACACTCCAATAGAGCTACAATTGATTTAAATAGAAGACAAATAATGAAATATTAAAAATAATGAAAATAAAAATATATTTAACATATGACAATGAAAACCCAACTACAGCTAATATAAAAAAACAATTGGATTTTTTTGTTAAAAATAAATGATTAATAAAAGATACAAAGTGCATATCAAAGCTATAGAATAGTAATGAAAAACTGTGAGAGATAAAGAGTTAAATAGCATCAGCAGCTGGTCTGAAAGGCACAGATGTGTTTTCAGTGTGGTTTTGAAAGTGCTTACAGTGTGTGCACGTCACACATCCTCAGGACAGTTGTTCCATAATGGCTGAAGGCCCTTCAGGGCTGTTAATATGTCCGACTTCACCGATCTGCAGCATCTAAATAGACCTGCGTTTTCCAGCACATTAGTAATTAAAGCATGGAGATGCCCATTTAATGATCTGAATGCAATTAACATTAATTTTAGATTTATTCTGAGACTGACCAGAAGCTGTTGTATTGATCTTAATGCTGGTGTAATGTGTTCATATCTCACTGCCTTTGATAATACTCTGACATTGGTGTTCTGAATAAGCAGTCCATATCTAGGGCTGGTAAGAACATGTGAAGCCATGCTGTAGTCCTGCAGGACTGGGCCTAATAAGAACAATGAAGCTTAAATTAATCATCAGTCAATCATTAGAAGAACCCACATGACACTCTGATTTTGTAAGTGTACAACTTACAAAATTTATATTTAATTTATTTTATATAAATAAAAGTATATTCCATACTGAAAAAATGCACAGAATTATGGTTAAAAAAATGATCATAGAATTGCCCTGTATAATTATAATGAATCTTCTGGGATGAAATGTGTTAAATTTGGACTTAACGCCATGATAATCGCTGGTTGGTTAAACACACCAACGCAGTGTTCAACTGAAATACTTACACACCCACATAAACATACAAACATTCGTATGCAATTTGGAGACCTCATCTCCCTTCGACCCCAAAGTACAGCTGGAAGATCTCGCCACAGCCCTTGTCACTGAGGAACTGGAAGAGCTGCCCAAGATCCATGTGATTGCCCCTGTTTCCATGAGGGTCGAAAATGGCCTCCTCGAACCCGGAGAACCTTCGCCGTGCGTCCATGCTTTCAGTCTCACCGCTGTGGTGCGTGTCCAGGGGAACATCCTCCCGGTGCCGAATCAGGATCCTCTTCCAGGTCAAAACTTTTACCCTGTGCATCAAAGCAAATGAAGTTGAGGGCGACCGGCAGGTTGTAAATCATGGGTGGGGTACTAAATCACGGGTGGGCGGCTAAATCACGGGTGGGGGGCGAAATCATGGGTGGGGGGCTAAAGTCACCCTGCTGCTGGAGATCCCATCCTGCAGTTTCCATAACACACATAATACACATAACACACCTCAACCTGCTTACCAAGGTCTTTAGGACCACAGAAAATAACTGTGTTGATTTTACTATAGTCGGCCGTATTTGGTTTTTTACGTGAAGAACATCAAGAACCTTTATAAATATACCTGTTATAAGAACATATACCTGTTATAAGCATACATATACCTTTTATGAGCATACATGTTTACCTTTTTTACCATTTTTTTAAACTATACAGTTCTTTAGTTAAGAAAACATGCTCACACCTGGCCCAGAACTCCTCACAGTTAGGGTGAAGTCCTTCCACACACACGATGCCTGGCTTTCCAGGCATACAAAAGCCAGACAGATTCAACTCCTTAGCCCATTCCAGAATGTTCTTTCTCTTGCTCTTATTATAAATGTGATGGCTGTAGATCCAGAGCCTGCTGAAGGTCTCTGTCGGCTGCGCAGCGGCCGTTTCTGTCTTCGAGGCGTTACAAAGAGCTCCCGTACTGAGGTATTCGAGTGCGTGATCTCTAATCCACTCCACGGCAGGAAGCACGCATACGTCTCCACAGTGGCTCGCGCGCAAGTAGGAGGTCAGATCGGAGACAAGTCGAGACTGTTGCGCCCGGCTGAGCTCGGCGCATCTATAACGCCACACAGATAAGGATATAGATATTATTTTGAGGGGTTAAGAGTACAGTGACACTGCACTAGCTGTATTTAATAACAGTGAAGGTGTTAAGGATGATTAAATACCTAACTGCGATCTCTGGCAGTACTTTTGGATAGTTGGATGGGTATGTACAAGAGAGTGTAATGCCAATCTGTACAAAAGAAAACAACGATAGGCTATGGATGTCAGTAATTCATTACTCAGCAACTGACTCAGTAATGAATTCATAAGTAAAACCTTGATATAGGTAGCTAGTACTCCAGTGTTCACCTCGCAAACTGTCGAGGTGTTAATCTTCATCCTGACTGAGAGTTCTGGTCTTGTGCTTGGAGGAGAGTCGCTGGTTCCTTCCACATAAGCTCGAAGCTCTGAATGTGCAAACTCATCAACCACAAGCTCGTTTTCGCTTGGGAACATACTCGTCATAAGTTCTATTTCTGCTAGTTGAGCCTCTGCCTCTTCTGGACATGCCATACCTGAATATGATGTGACATACAGCTGTTTAACTGGGCTTCTTCGGGCGTTACCAGCTCACCTAGTTTGACAGAAATGTAATCGGGGCACGCTACGCAACGTGTCTCACGTATAGAGAGTTGGATTTAACTTTGTATGTCTGACTAATATATCTAGCTAATAACTATTACACGGAGCAAAGCCGACTTAATTCGCGACAAGGAACTTTTTATAAGCACATCAAATATAAACAAAACACAGTTTCATGCATAATCAACTGAACTTCAACAATAATCTTCAAAGCTCTGTTATCCATTTGGGCTGTGACGTTCCGCAAAGAAGCCCGATTACACTCAAGTGAAGTTCGCTATAGCTAGCATGACATCGCATAACAATTCACGTACAAAAGTAACGATGCGTAACAAAATAATTAATATTTTGAAAGTATTAGAATTAGGAATTAATAGAAATATTCCAAAGCTTAATTAACTATATAAAAATAATATTAATACTATTCAAAGTTAACATTTTGTTTTACAGATAAACGAACCAATCATTTAAACTCTTATTTTGACATTCTTGACAAGCCATAACCGGAAGCGACCACAGAATTCGGATTAGTTCAACGTGTTTAGCATGTTAGTTTACAGCGGTACATGTCATCACGTTAAGTTTAATGGACAACGAACATAGATAACCATTTGTTGAATGATAGTTTGTACAGTGTACGTTGCTCGAACCGGAAACTTTAGGTTGACATGTAACATATTAAAGGCTATGCATTTGGAAAATCAGAGCAAGACTTCAAATTCTGTTAACTTTAGCTAGCTAGGTAGGTAAATTGTCAGTGTGCTCGGTTAAATAGTTATATATTGTAAGGTGTACTGCCTCTTGCTAGTTTAATTCATGTTTATTTTTATAATGGTGTAGTTTTGGAGAACTTTCGATATCTGGGCCAGTCCAGTTTATCTTAGCTCATTGTTTGACAGTACATTGTACGTCTTTACAGTTGTACAGATAATCTAACTAGGTATCAGTCTGCGTCTGCCAACTCAGTACATCTGTCGAGTTGCTATCTCGTAAAATATGTCAGTTAAAGTTAATTTATTCGCCATGTTATTGTGAAAAGTAGTTTGTGACTTGACTAGTCGGTATAATTTGATCTGTGATTAGGTTTAGGCATCCATCAACATACGCTGTAATGGGTAAAAAACGAGCAAGAGATCAAGAGAAGATAAAGAGAAGTCCAAGAGAAGATGACTCTGTGGACCTGTCAGGTATGTAACATCTGGCTCCCTTTAAGCAAGGCATTTGTATCTTTAATTATAATTTGAATTAATTTAGGTCGTTATGTGTTTTAGGTACTACCTGTCCTCACATCCGTAAAGGAATCGACCGCAGCTTGTTAAAAAAGACCGGCTTGGACAAACACTGGGACTCCTGTCAGGTGTGCAAGAAAGAGAGGGAAAGCAACAGCAACATTGTGTCTGAAAAGGAGATGGTCCAGGAGTCCCCAGCCATAAAGATGGTCCAGGAGTCCCCAGCCATAAAGATGGTCCAGGAGTCCCCAGCCATATGGATGTGTCTGAAATGCGGGCACAGGGTATGCTGTGACACCCTTGGGTCTTACTAATGTCGTATGGTTCACTCAAGCTTATGTTCTGGTGATTTTCAGAGCATTTTCTTTCCCAGTATTTGTGGTGGTCTGCGGCAGTAGCAGTCTGGTTTGTTCCTCAGGGCTGTGGAAGGACATCGGAGCAGAAACATGCCATCACACACTACAAGAAGCCACGCTCAGACCCGCACTGTGTAGTGCTCAGCCTAGACAACTGGAGTGTGTGGTAAGAGCACAGGCCAGGCGTTGTGTCTCTGCACTGATCTGGAGTAATTTTTTACCACATGTAATAAACACCGTTGTGTCACTCTGTTGGATTCCTGATGTAAGAACACACTGAGGACCTGTGAGCTTTTTGAGCTTCTTTTCTCTGCACGTGATTGAAAAGTATTTTGTGGGGGTTTCACCGAGGTGTTACATCTGCGACGATAACGTGCACTACCCCAGCACAGGGCAGCTAGCTCAGCTGGTCTCCAGCATCAGGAAGCAGGCGCTGGCGCTGGCTGGCTTGGACCACAAGACCTCGACCAAAGGTGAGTGCCAACGTTCATGGCTGTACCGTGTTCTGCAGTAGGGGCACAGCTCTTCTCGGTTTAATGTCTTCATGCCCACTTTGGTTTCATCATCAAGGGCTTCATAATTAATAAATGAGCTGAACTGGATGTGCTGGAGGGCACTGGTGTGGTCTTATACAGCTAGATCACCCTGTACGGTAAGCTTTGTCAGATTCAGATATTGACCTTATCTGACTTGAGATTAACAGGTAAGTCATGATTTCCAGTGACAAGAAGTAACATCGTCGAAATATTTGGCTCAAATTTAAGTTCCAGACTTGGGCTTTGTCATCACATGTGAATGTTAAAATGAGAGTTTAACATCAGCAGTACTTCGACCTCAGTGGATGTCATTTGAACACTGGTGTCCATCACACAAATGACCTGTCGGTCATTACAAAATTCAGATCTGGGTTTGAGGTGCAGAGTTTAAGCTTCAGATGTAAAATGTGTTGCTTGTTATTACCTAGTCAGTGGAGATAAGAACCAGCCCCCTGTACCTGTAATGTTAACAAACAGTATCTGTAATAGAATGTCCCCCTGCATCGTGTCCCTTTAAGAGCTGGAGGAAGAGAGTGGTGACATGGCTGTGGGCGTGGTAGAGAAAAAACAAGAAAACACTCCCAACCAGAAAGAGCACAGGAAGGGCGCCAAGCAAAACAGCCCTCCTACAGAACCGGTGGCAGACGCCTGTGCCATTCCAGTGCGAGGCCTGAGTAACTTGGGCAACACATGCTTCTTCAACGCAGTGCTGCAGGTGAGAAACCTCTTACCAGGCCAGGAGCAAACAGCCCCCCCCCCCCCCAACACACACACACACCTAGGAGCA
>JAOXYF010000013.1:9314590-9328147 GCA_028565775.1 Sternarchorhynchus goeldii
TGTTTATCTCATGATAGCAGTGTTTATCTTATGCTAGCAGTGTTTATCTTATGATAGTAGTTTTTATCTTATGATAGTAGTTTTTATCTTATGATTGTAGTGTTTATCTTATGATAGTAGTGTTTATCTTATGATTATAGTTTATTTTATGATAGTATTTTATCTTATGATAGTAGTGTTTATCTTATGATAGCAGTGTTTATCTTATTATAGTAGTGTTTATCTTATGCTAGTAGTTTTTATCTTATGATTGTAGTGTTTATCTTATGATAGTAGTGTTTATCTTATGATTATAGTTTATTTTATGATAGTATTTTATCTTATGATAGTAGTGTTTATCTTATGATAGCAGTGTTTATCTTATTATAGTAGTGTTTATCTTATGATAGTAGTTTATCTTATGATAGTAGTGTTTATCTTATGATAGTTTTTATCTTATGATTATAGTTTATTTTATGATAGTAGTTTTTATCTTATGATAGTTTATCTTATGATAGTAGTGTTTATCTTATGAGTTTTTCTTTTGACAGTAGTTTATCATATGACAGTAGTTTTTATCTTATGATTGTAGTTTATCTTATGATAGTAGTGTTCATCTTATTATAGTAGTTTTTATATTATGATTGTAGTTTATCTTATGACTGTAGTTTTTATCTTATGATTGTAGTTTATCTTATGATAGTAGTGTTTATCTTATTATAGTAGTTTTTATATTATGATTGTAGTTTATCTTATGACAGTAGCTTATCTTATGATAGCAGTTTATCTTTGCCTAAGCTGTTCAGTTCTTTACTATGCCTACAGATACAAGGTGGCTGTTTTCTGTCTTGACAGTGTAACAAAGCTAGTGATCATTAATATCGATTCTGCTGGTATAAACAGTACATTTATGTTGTGTGTTTTTGTTTATATGGTACGTGGTCTGTAACAAATTTATATTTTTATTCTGTGATTAAGTAGAGAAACGGGAATAGAAGAGCATAAGAGAGAAAATGAGTGCAGAAGGAAAAGGGACAGAGAGAAAGAGAAACGTTCAGGTTTCTCTAAATATTCTTGCTGTACAGTGTTTTTCAACTCTGTTGCCATGGATACAGCAACTAAGTTCATTGTCGCCTTGAGGTTGATCTACCCCTGAATAAACAAATCAAAACACACACACAAACACACATACATGCTGACACATAATGTATGAATGCATTAAAAATAGAACGTTGAGTTGTGTTTACATTGTGAGTGTTTAACCAGGCTGTTGGAGGGAGGGGGGCACTAGGATCTGTCGCAGGCAGAGCACGATGCCCCATGCCCAGACTCCAGTTTGGGAGAGACGGTGTCAGGTACCTCCAACTGGACCAGGTCGTTTTCATTAGCTAGAATGTGCTTCACTAGACAGTTCGCTGCTTCATCTATGTTAATATTCTCCTAGAGAGAGAGAGAGAGAGAGAGAGAGAGAGAGAGAGAGAGATCACAAACACATTTTTCACACCCATCTTTTGCAACCACAAGCTGTAGGAGCTATATTAATTCATCTCTGAATATTCATGACTCACTCTCTCTACATATTCATTAGACCATGACTCAGCAGGAAGTGTCTGTGTGATTTCCTGCTGATCGTCAGTGCAGTTTTTGATAGAAAGAGAGACACTGTGAAACAGTCACTGGTCTTCTCCATTGCAAATGTATTTAGGCAGTATTACTAATAATACTACTAATAATAAAACTTATCTGCGTTTCTAAAAAAATTAATAAAACGAATGTTTTTAAACACAATTTCAGTCTCTGAAAGGCCATTCTCTCTGCCTACCACACCTGTCCAAGGACATGGATCTGTTATTCCTGACTGCAGTCATGAAGAATTTGAAGAATTCATGAATCGCCAGATACAAAATGAGACATTAGATTAACAATATACAAGAACATAAACGGAATTTAAAATAGTGGAAATTAAAGTACCCTTTCTCGCTGGTGTTAGTGTGTCATAAGAATGCAAATATCTGTTGGTTCACTTTTGACTTTTAACCTTTTAACATTTGAGCTCTTACTTTGACATGTCCATGAGAGGAACAGCACCTTCATGTGAGACTGTGACATCATACATATTTAACAAAATATTCTCCTTCACAGACCACACCTGGTAAACCTGTAATAATGCATTTATTCCACTCCCATTACCAACAAAAAGAGTTGATAACTATGTTGTCTTGTTGATGGGAGCTGAAGAAGGAACTCATAACTCATAAAAACACTTATTTCAGAACATTTCTGTGAGCTGGATCAAGAATTCTACTCTACTCAAGTCTGTATTATTATGACATGACGCTTGAACGCATCTCTTCAGCTCAGTTCTCACTGCTGTCAGCACCCCCTCCTCCACTCACACAAGGAACTTTATAAACAAAATCTAAAACAAGCTGTCAAACTTATTCTGACTGATAATAACAAATGATGATTTTGGTAACAAAGTTGTAATCAAACTTCACACAATTTTCAACGTCAAAATCATCATTATCAAAGGGCAAATGCTGATGACAAGTCGTCTCATCTAGCTTGACCTCAAGAGCTTCCTGTGACCTCCACAATTTTGCTGAAGGTGCAACACGCCCGTTTACCTTGGCGGAGGTCTCGAACCAGCCGAGGAAGCCGTTCTCCTGGCAGAACTGCTCCATCTCGATGCCGTTGTTGGTGAGGACGTCTCTGCCTTGGTCACACTTGTTTGCAAGGAGGACGGCTGCCACATGTTTGCCGCTGGACGACACTCCTCCCAGCTTGGTGTCCAGGTCCTCCTTCCACTTCGTCACCGCCTCAAAAGTAGACGGCCGGGTCACGTCAAACACGATGAAGGCGCCTGTGGCCTCGCGGTAGTAGACCCGTGTCATGTTACCAAAGCGCTCCTGGCCTGAAACCAGCAGAGAGGAGGACTTCAGAGAGAAAACGTCTGAATGGTCCGGACTCAACAACATTTACGGATGTTTGTTTGAAAAGCAGGTGATGTTAGAGCATTTGCAGAATACTGTTGATATAAGTAAAGCAAGAACGGCTTATCAATCCTCGCCCTTGAATCCATGTCCGGTCCAGCATGTGCAAGTGTCATCACTGAACACTGTATCATCACTCAACACTGTATCATCACTCAACACTGTGTCATCACTCAACACTGTATCATCACTGAACCCTGTGTCATTATTCAACACTGTGTAATCACTCAACACTGTGTCATCACTCAACACTGTGTCATCACTCAACACTGTATCATCACTGAACCCTGTGTCATTATTCAACACTGTGTAATCACTCAACACTGTGTCCTAGGTAAAGGCAAGATGATCTTCAAGGTTCAACTCAGGAAAACTGAGTGACTAGCGGGTTGGACTGAGAACTTCAGCTCTAATAGTAACAATCATGTCTACAATAAGGTAAACACAATGAGAGCTGGTAACCTGCTCGGTGTTGCTCAGGGTTTGCTGGGAGTAGTCTCACAGTCTGATATTATAATATTATTATTACCATAATGAGACCTTTCATTTAAACTGGGAGTGGTCAGACAGTCTGATATTATAATATTGTTATTACCATAACTAGACCTTTCATTTAAACTGGGAGTGGTCAGATAGTCTGATATTATAACATTATTATTACCATAACTAGACCTTTCATTTAAACTGGGAGTGGTCAGATAGTCTGATATTATAACATTATTATTACCATAACTAGACCTTTCATTTAAACTGGGAGTGGTCAGACAGTCTGATATTATAATATTATTATTACAGTAACAAGATCTCATTTAAACTGGTAAGAATGTTTTTTTTACCTAAGCTCTTAAGTTAGCATGCTAGGCTTCCGTAATGCACTTTGCTCAGTAACCCTTTGAATAGGGCACTTTTTAATAGCCAGAATACTCTGGCGTTATTCAATGAATACAAGGGTGACAATTCTATTCATACAGCACATTTTCAGCATCAAGCCTCATGACTTATGCTTGTTTAATAAAAGTCAAACAAACAAAAGAAGCAAAGATATTGCCAGAATTCATATTTTCTGGTTTTAGCTGTAAATCTTTATTTCAAATGATTATACATTCGGGACCTGGAATAATGGCACAAACCACTCACAGGAACCAAACCACTGAGTAAAAAATAAAATAAAATCCACATCACACTTTCAGCAAAGAACGTGAGGTGCTGTTCACTGGGTTACTTCCCTCTAAGGTACAGCCACTGTTCCCCAGTGGTTATTTTTCATCTAAAGGTATGATATGTTTGTCTGATATAGTCAATCTAACTTTGACTATGATTAAAGGAAGGGGTTGAAGATAAGAATAAAGTGAACAATGCAAACAGACAGGGTAGTAAGTTAAGTAGAGGTCTAAAACAGATGCATTTCCCTGTTCATTCATTTGACCAAATTAATTATGATGCTACATTATCGAGGAAAGTAGCATTGACTGACAGTGGTAGCTCAGTGGTTAAGGCACTGGACTAGTCATCAGAAGGTTTCTGGTTCAAGCCCCACCTCTGCCAAGCTGCCACTGTTGGGCCCCTGAGCAAGGCCCTTAATCCTCAACTGCTCAAGATGTGTAAAGTCACAATTGTAAGTCGCTTTGGATAAAAGCGTCAGGTAAATGTAAATGTAATGTTCAATATAGTACTAGGTTTTTAAAGTACATTCTCCTTCAGCTTCGTAGTGATTTTTACCTCTTAAGTGTCAAACCTTTGACGACGTCCTTTAATTAATTTGTTTTAATCACAGAGACACCCTCCCCCACGTTCCATTCGAAATCTCTCTCACATGAGCGCGACACATGACCTCGTGCACAGCGCAATACGACGCGCGGAATGAGCGCGAGACTTTGGGGTGCAACTGGGTGCCTAAGGCTCAAAGACTCACGTGAGGCTTCCACTGGACGCGAGACGTGTAGTACAAAAAGTTAAGATTTATTAGGTTACCGCATAATTAAATAATCGAGTGTTTATTTGGGTACTATTTGTTCAAACAAGTAACCTAATCGTTTTCGCCTGTGCTACATTTCAAAAGAGAAACCATGCCGTAGATTAACGTTAATATGTATATTTATATAAAAATCAAGCAGGTGCTGACCTTTCAATATATCAAACTCTTTGTGAGCTTTACAATTCCGTTTTACTTTGAGAGAACGAGCGGACTGGGCAAATACTGAGATAGTAGCCTAAATATGGTGAGAAATAATAACGATACCATGGTGGTGATCCAGAAGAAAACGTTATAGTCGAATCAGCATATTTTTACCATTTTTGGTAACTTCAAGAGAACACATTGGCACTGGGACTGACACTGGGAAGAATCATTAACTTTCACTCAGTTTAATTTAAATTGAGGAATGAACCCTGATTCAAAAGCGTCACAGCACTGTGAGATTAAACATGGGCTTAAAGTTAACGTATCAGAAACGAATACAACACGATGTTTAGAGCAAGGTTCTCTTTACCTGCGATGTCCCAGAGCTGCAGTCTGATAGTCTCCTGCTCCACGTTCAAAACTTTTAATGCAAAGTCCACGCCGATAGTCGCTCTATAGTTTGACGAAAAATTCTGGTGAACGTAACGTTTAATGATGCTGGTTTTACCCACACCTAGATCCCCGATAACTAGTATTTTGTAAAGATGCTCTTTTTGGTTTTTGTGCATTGCGGAAGCTAAAAACGGTGCCGTTGCAGGCCCCGTACAATATTTCTAAGAAATAGAAACAAGGGTTGCAAACAAATGTCAAGAGTGGAAATAGCGCTGGACTTCGCCAAAGTACCGCTCGCGGCGCCTTGGGGGGTGGAAGTGAACGCAGACACGAAGCTGCAACTTGTGACTCGCGAGAAAGGCACAAGACCCAGACAAGAGGCGGAGAGGTCGCGTGCTCTTACGACATTCAGTGGGATCCCAAAAAGTGGGGATATAATTGAAAACATTGAGGTTTTCCCCGTAGAGTAATATCTCTCCCCAAACCGCCGATGATATTTACACATGGAGACCAACATTGATTGAGGAGGGGGGTGGATGATACAATACATGTAACAGTCTACCAAATCAACGTCGCTTGAATATTTATTGAACACACACATTAAAACCAGCTTTTATTGACCTCATTTAAAAGACAAGCAGTTGAATTGATCAAACGTGCATGCAGGCACGCACACAATTTAAAGTGGCTAATCCCGACAGTAAAAATATTTAAAATCCATTTTTAAATGTACTTGATATAAATCTGACCATAAACATGTTCAAGTGTCTTCTGGTGTTTAAAATCTTAAATCATAGTAGTAAAAAATTCCAATTTCAAGTTGATATCAAACGGTAATGGAATCACGTGTAGTCTGCTAGGCTTGTATACAACAAATTCCACACCTTAAGAAATTAAAAGCACAAGTTCCATGTGCAATAGTCCCTACACCTCACCCTACAATCAGAGAGGCACTTTGGATCCAGCCAAATGACAGAAGCAACCAGTTTTCTCTTTAAAGCAAAGTGAAACTCCCTTTTTCGGAGGGCTTAAGCCATCGTACTCTGATTTAGAAGTAAAATGATATGAAACGGTAGCAAAACAAAAGGTTTGTATACATTTACAGCATCACAGGCACAAGTGTGAATGAAGCTGCCCAGCCCACCAATCTCACAGCTGAGCGATCGGCTGGGCGGCCACTGCAATGCTCTCGATGGCGCACTCATCACTCCCACGGCGGATGCGGAAGAAGCCCTCCTCACCCCAGCCTGTGCCCCAGCTGTTCTTCACAATCCAGTACTTCTGCCCCGTCTTCGGGCACCGCCCATACCCCACCAGCAGCACGGCGTGATTGGTCAGCTCAAAGGGGTTGACGCTGTCCCGCAGGCCTGTGTGGTGGTAGATGCCCTCCTTGTAGTGTATGAAGTCTGGATAGACTTCAAAGGCCACGCCCATTGGGCCGTCCTTTACCAGCTCCATCATCATGGCGGCCTCGCTGCAGCCCCCATAGAAGCCGCCCACGTAGTGGTAGTCAGAGGTATAGTAGCGCACGCACTTGGATGGGACTTGGCACGGCGAGTCTGTGCCCGTGTAGGGGAAGCACTCCTCCTCCACAGTGCCAAAGTCCTGGATGTATTTACCAATGAGGTACGGGAATCCACCGTCACAACCTGAATGAGCAAAACCCAGGTATAATGAGGGCAGCAGCTACGTCGCTCTACATGAAGTCAGTCTTGTACCAGAGTTTCAAAGATCAGTCAGCAACAAAGCACCGAGTCTATAAAATGTCACATTTCAGTAATTATTCCATTCTGGTTTCAACCTGCTGGGTTAAACAGCTTCTAATCTGACCTGCCACACACACAAAGGCTTTTAAACCATTACAGCATAATCAATTTTCACTCAATTCCGCACGGGGCTTAAAACCCTGAAAACATTCCGTGTACTCAGGAATGAGAACAGGACACGGCATTTACTTTGCAAATTACAAGGAAAGGCAAAACAAGGAAAGTACCTTGTGAATATTGGGAACAGGAGACGACAAGCTGAGGGCTGAGGACGGGTTTGTGTGTGTTGTTGGTTTTGATTCGGATGCGAGCCTCCAACATCCCCATTGAGGCAAAGGAGTAGCAGCTGCCACACGATGCTGGAGGGGGACCAAACAAAGTCAGACATTTTCTCCCCCCCAACCCACGACTCAAACTTAGACTTCACACTCAGTCAGTTAGAACTTTTATATCATACAAGCTACTGATTCTGCCTTCAAGGCCTGCCATCAACTCCCTTTCCATTCTGTGCTTCTTAAGCACCAATCAGCCACAGTCTGGAACAGCCCCAAAACAGTCACTCAGGAAGTGGGGTTGCTTTCACAATCCACTCATGAAAATCTGCAAGCATGAGAGCTCACTTGACTCCTTAGAGTGGAGCCCACAGTCTGATGAGGCAAGACTGTATGTTAGAAACTTACCATCTACCAACACTGTTCCCATCATGAATCCTCTTCAACAGACTCAACCACTTGTTTGGAATTGTTTAAATGCATTGTGTAATGTGGGTAAACCCTTCTCTGGATCTGCTAAGCGTGTTTAAAGCCTTAAAAATGGAGACCACTTCCAGCCATTCAAATTCAATACTAGCTTTTGCACAGATTAAAATGAGTTTAAATAACTGCCAGTCCAGGATTTGTTGCCACCACAGGTTGAGCTTGTAGGAGAAACCTGGTGTGATGTTAAACAAAACTACCCTCACTGGCCCCAAACCTTTCAAACCTCACCTCTCATTCAGCCTTCACCCCCATCCTTATTGGGACAGGTGAAAATGCCACAGTAACCTTTCTAGCAGAGACAACTCAATCTAGGAATTGCCATTTAGGAGGTATAAATCAAAGAGTTCACACACCTTGATTGCGGACTGGACTAACGTAGTTGATTCCATTCACGTCTCTCCAGTCCCAATGTTCCGGCAGGCCAGCAGCCATCTTGGCCAGCTCCACATTAACAGGGGCAGGTCTGACACGCCTGTGGAACCAGCAACAAAGAGAAGCTTCAGCTGTCTCCACTTACGAAGCAAAACAAGCAGAGGTGCATGATAGTCCAGCGCTTTGCTACACACCAGGGTGCACAGCTATACCACTGCCCCCACCAATCAACTCTTATTTGATATGCTTACTAAACCTGTGAGAGTAAACTAAAGTATTCAAGCCTCACTAGAATAAAAGCAGCGTTTCAGCTGTACCAGGACATGGACCAGGCCCACCCCAGCTGTGTGTAGCAGTGTGCATGTACCTTGGGACATGAGAACCATGGCCCCCAGCTCTCTGCATCAGCTCCTGGATGGTGAAGGCCTCATGCTCGCTGTAAGCTTTGGCCCTCCACGAGTCCTGCACCAAATTAATATGAGTCACAAAATCCATATCATGCTTGTAGAGCTGGTACCTGAAACACACAACACATTCATATGTACTGCACATCATGCAAGAGTCAAGACTTTGGAAAAAGCCCCAAATGTAGTTCATTAGAATACCTATACGAAAGTTCTACCTGTACAAGTTTAGGAGTTTTTCTGTACATGTTCAGTTGCTTCATTTTCCATAGACACACCAGACAGGGGTATTGCATGTTTAACACAAGAACTGTTACAGAAATGTAGCAGCTACTCATGCACATCAGTGAGGCTTTGAAAACACACCCCCCCCCACCACACACACACACACACACACACACACTCACGGGCTTTGTGCAAGGCTGAGGAGTGGGCTTGCAATGATTCTGGGAGGAACAGGCTGCACCCTCTTCCCAGTGAAACAGGCCCAGTTGTTCCCCAGGACATCATGAACCCAGCCAGGCAACGTCTGATCACAGTAGCTGGTGACCACGGAGCCCTGCTGGGAATACTACACACACAGTGAGAATGTGACCAAGGTGACTGAACTAAAAAGCAAGATATTTCAGAAAAAGATCAGGCATGAATGAGCGTTTTGTTTGCGACGATACATAAGACTCCTGAGTGAAGCGCACCAAGTCTGCAAACTCTTCCCGGCCACCACCACATCAATCATAGCCAGAGTAACCAAACTGCTGTACTACTCAATAAAGGAGGGGGGTACGTAGCAGCATTACAGGAAAAGAACGTACTAACGCGGAAGAGTCTCAGTTGTGCTGCAATTTATTTTCTGTTCCGCTTTTCTCACCAAGGATCACGTGAAGTAACCCGAAACCGAAAATAACTACTGTGAGACAACGATGTATAGCCGTTACATTAAAACACCAACCTTGAAAAAACCGAACCACTTGTAGTTGTTGAGAACCACCTCAAAGCCCTGGTTGTAGATGAGCGTGAAGAATCCGGTATTACCGAGATCATCCGCCGCCAGCGACAGCTTCTCCAAGTGAACGGTTGCCGTTTTCACCGAAGGGCCTGTTGCAACAAGTGCAGTTAAACAACAAACCCCCAGAACACACGTCGAGTGTAAGACAGCGATGCGTGTGTGTTCGCTGCTCTATTGTTCTCCACCACGCCATATCACTCCATCCAGGTACTACAGAACTTTGGGTTTAAGACGAAGGAGGCCAAACACGCGCATGATCTGCTTACCGGCTGTTGAGCAGTTAATGCTCTTATCCTGTCCAACGTTTGACACCTGAAAAATCCAGGTCCCCAAAAGATCTTCGTATGTACAGTTTGCTGGTGTATCGCCGAGTGAGGTATCAAACCAAAGCGATAACAAACAGAGCAAGAACACCTTTCCCTTCATCGCGTCTCGAGTCACTAATGAGCAACGACAAACCAAACGGTGCGACGCTTTTATTATAATGTACAACAGGACGCCAAAACCCCCTGTTAATTATCTAACGTGGTTCCTGCCTTTCTCTAACCTACAGACACAAACTTGTGACTTCTATCCTCGTGCGTTTGTTCGGATGAGCATGGTGAACTGATCATGTGATCGAAGTCATGTGACACGCTGACTTCAAACAAAAATAGATGTTCGCTTGAAAATGCAATCAGTTATCCAATCAAAGTCTAGGTAGAAAGACGAATTGAATCAGTAATCGAATAACGTGTGATTTATTATCGCGTTTCTTTCTGCGCAGTCCTGAAAATTCCTCTAAACTGAATCAAATGTTGGGGGGATATTTTTAATGGCTTCATCTTGCGTAACCTGTCTGTTAAACCTTTAAGTAGCGTGGGTTTGTTTCAGTGCTTATTTATGAATAAGTTATAAAATAAAAATAATCTAATAACAATGTAGTAATTTTCTTTGTGTGCCTGCCCTGTATCAGTCATTAACAATCCTTTATTTGTAGGTGCATCACAGTAAATATTCAATGGCGTAAATAGCAAATTTTGTTTTGAAACTTTCCAATAAATCTTATCCCAAATTTGTGTACATTCAAGTGTGGCCACGCCCACATGGGCATCTGTCTATCTTCATAAAATAGGTTTGGGCCACTGCACTTTTGACTTTCTCAGTAGCTAGGTTTACCTAACCCTAACCCCTAACCCCTAACCCCAGCCATAACCCTAACCCTAACTATAACCCTAACAATAACTATAATCCTAACAATATCTATAATCCTAACCCTAACCATAACCCTAGTCAACTTTAAAGCCCGTTGGCACATTTGGAGAGGAATACAGACATCTAATCGGCAAAGTTAAAAGTCCAGCATGAAACTAACACCTACAGAGTTAATTTAGGCTCTGTCTCAACCACTCAATAAACCCATTCTTTCTGGAATTATTCTGGCACTTTTAAAAGTGTTAAATATATCACTACCATACAGGGCTGAAACTGACCATTTTAAGAGTTATTAATGTTACATTTATTTTTTGTATGTGATGCTTAGGCAAAAACATTGCACTCTTCTACTAGCTGTAAATCTGATCCAGAGCCACTTTGGGCTAAGACTCCTTTTAAAATGGAAGATATTTTTGGAAAGCAGTTAGGAACTAGGAACAACCAGACGTAACCTTATCTAATCATACGTAACCATACATAACCATACATAACCTTACTCATACATAACCATACATAACCTTAATCATACATAACCATACATAATCTTACATAACCATACATAGCCATACATAACCTTACTTAACCATATATAAACCTTGAAATGGCTCATATAACCATGCAAGTAATTATGTTATACAATCACCTCCTTGTCACAGTGCCCAAAGGAACTCCAGCAAACAGCGTCGCCTGCAGGTGCTGCCCCTTTTCAATCCATCTGCTGTATGTAGTAATAAAGTTCTTTAGAAGGATGGGAGAGACAGTGGGACTGAGGAGGGAGAGGGAGAGTGAGGAGGGAGAGGGAGAGTGAGAAGAGAGAGTGAGGAGGGAGAGTGGGAGTGAGAGGGAGAGTGGGAGTGAGGAGGGAGAGGGAGAGTGAAGAGGGAGAGTGGGAGTGAAAGGGAGAGTGGGAGTGAGGAGGGAGAGGGAGAGTAACGTGGGAGAGTGGGAGGGAGGAGAGAGAGTGGGAGTGGGGAGGGGGAGGGAGTGAGGAGACTGAGGAGGTGGAAACCGAATGAAAGAATAAACGACAGGCACTTCAGAGAAGCACATACTGATGATTCAGTCAGACGGCACACCTGTGTGGGCACATGCACACACACACTTATACACACATACACACATGCACGCACACACACAGCTATTCCAGACTGAACCCAAGCACACCCTACATGAGAATCTATTCTTTCTACACCATTTGTGTTTAAAAAAACAAATCATCAATTTGTTTTATTTACTAGAGTAGCTGCCCTCACAGGTAAACATTCTGGTTACTGGTCTTCATCAGGATCAGTAGCAAAACTGCACAGCACAACAGTTTCCATGTTATGGTGTTTGGAGCTCATAAATTGCTTTCTGAGTTCAGTTCTTTGTCAGTCAATAAAATTTTGGCATCTGATTGTGGCATCTGATTGTGCAGTGTTTGATTAATTTAGTGGCTGTTTTAGGAATGTGCTTTTATCCAGAAAACAAATTCACATCAAAGATGTTTGGAGTGTGACTCTGCCTGCTTGCCTACTTTCTTTCCATTAGGCACAGCCCTCCCAATTACACACTGGGGCTTTAAGAGCTCTCGTTAACCAATCACTGTGGAGTACGCAAAGACACTTAGATTCATGTGACAAAGACATGCAATTTTCATGGCGACCATGACTCACTCGCTCTCCAGCCCAACATCCCATAATAATCACACAACAGGGTGGAATGCACAGGAATTAGTCATGAGATGTATTTTTAACACATATTATTATACATTATGTGTGTGTGTGTGTGTGTGTGTGTGTGTGTTGAAACATGCATGTGTGTATGAAAGAGATAAAGAGGCAGTGAGAAAGTATAAGGAAAAGATAGACCCATTTACAATCATTTCACATTCTATTTTGGATCATTTTATGTTTTCTATAGTCTTCACTATAAAATCAGTGTTGAATTTAAATGGTGATAACGGATATTTGGTAGGAATGGTGAAAATATACTGGTCAGGTTGGACTGGTAAGACAGGGTGTGAAATTCAGTTTTAAGTGACTAACTAGATCTTATTATACATGACAAGAGCTACTAAATCTGCCACACTTAAGCTCTTCCAAGCAACCACACACACACCAAGCGCCGCTGTGTAATATGTCTGTAATGCACTGGCCGGTAGCTGTGTTCTTTGTGGGTGAAGATATTTGGGGTGGGAACTCTGAACACGCAGAGTGTCAAGGTGTGGGAGAGACCAGAGCCGACAGGCTCTCTGCATGCACATGTGAGGAGCGACTGATTGTGTGTGTGTGTGTGTATGAGTGTGAGGGAGTGCAAGAGGGTCTAATGTGAATAGGACAGCACATTTCTATTGGTGGGAGCAGATGTCGTGTGTGAGCTCAGGCTCCCCTTTGCTTGTGTGAATGTGCTACAGTAGTTGTAGCATGTAAGTGAGCAACTGAGTGTGTGTGTGTGTGTGTGTGTGTATGAGTGTGAGAGAGTACAAGAGGGCCTAATGTGGCTAGAATGACCTACAAACATTTCCGTTGTGTGTGTGTCTATCTCTCACTGTTAAAATAAACCTAGCCTTGAAATTATAGACTGTTCAAAAT
>JAOXYF010000013.1:9328271-9339854 GCA_028565775.1 Sternarchorhynchus goeldii
TGAGAGGGGTGGGGGCAGGTGACTCATGAAACTTTGTCTCCAATATGCATGTGTGAGTTTGTTTGTGTGTTATGTTGTGAGTTTGTTTTTGTGTTATGTTGTGTGTGTGTGTGTCATGTTGTGTGTGTGTGTGTGTCATGTTGAGTGTGTGTGTCATGTTGTGTGTGTGTGTGTGTCATGTTGAGTGTGTGTGTGTGCCATACATCACTTTAGCCCACACTGTAATTGCATAAGTGTGCCATCTGACAATTTAACAACACACACAGTATAAAAAAATTCCATCATCTCTAATGCGCTCTCTCTCTCTCTCTCTCTCTCTCTCTCTCTCTCTCTCTCTCTCTCTCTCTCTCACAGACACACACACACACACACACACACACACAAAGAAAGAGAGAGCGAGAGAGAGAGAGAGAAACGCACTGCCCACTCCAGTATGAATGCTGAACAATTCCAGGCCTCAGTAAAGTGTCATAACTTCACGCAAAAATGTCCAAGAACATGTGAAATAAAACACACTCACACTGTCCTGTCTTTTTTCTAGATTATTAGAACTAATTAACCAGGAAGTCTGTTTGTAAAATACCCGTCGCTGTCTCAGAAGGGACATCACTGCTGATTAATGGATCTGCCGTGCAGCTCTGGTAACTACAGATGGGTTCAGACTGTCTAATTGACATCTGTCATGTTTAATTTGTTTTCGCTGCTGTTGTGGTTTGTCACATCAGGCAGGAGGTGGTCCCAGTGTATTTCATAACAGTTTTGTTTTTCCCTTCATCCAGTTACATGTGGTGGTTGAACAACTACTGGGGGAAAAATAGAACCACAAATGTTACTTGGAGAGATTGAATTTTCTATGCTGTATTTATTTACTTTACAATTTAACTGGTGCTTATAATCTCTTACTAATACAATATCAGAAAATTAGTTAATTCATGAAAGGACTTTATGAGAATTTATGATCTAAACCAGTGGTATTCAAATCTAAACAACTGATGTCACTGGTTGGACACTTGGCCATTACACCAATTAGGTAAAAGGACAGTGAAGACACATCAACTCTGATTTGAACACACCGACTCTGATTTGAACACACCAACTCTGAGTTGAACACACCAACTCTGATTTGAACACATCTACTCTGATTTGAACACATCTACTCAAGTCGCAGTATTGCATTTTTATTGTCTGTACACTATTGTCGCATAAAAAGAACAGGTTTTTGTTATATTTATTTTTCATAATTTGGTAGAGAAACACTGCATAAGCATTATAAACACTGCATAAGCATTATAAACACTGCATAAGCATTATAGCAACTAAATAGCTGAGAAGACATTATAACCTAGAGAAAAAAGCACACAACAATAGTGTTACATCACTGTTGATCCCTGGTGTAGGAGATTGTGCTGAACTGTGCACGGAAGCCTATTACAATCTTAACATAGAGAAGCATTCCAAATCACATTACAAACCAAAGTACATGAAAGATCAATACTATCATCAATATTAGCTTAATTAACACTTACTGCTTGCCTTCATGTTATCTTACGCATATAGAACACATAGATTGGGTTATTAAAATGTACAAATGATTCTATTTAATCAAGTCAGTAATGTGATGAGGCTGTATAAAGACCTGCTGTAAATGATGGACTGATCGTTGAGTCAATGAAGAGTGTGTGTCAACAAGACTAGCAGGGAGACAGGCAGAGTGTACCTGGGATAGACAGTCAATTGATTAACTGTTGTCTCAGTGAGATTAAAT
This sequence comes from Sternarchorhynchus goeldii, assembly GCA_028565775.1. NCBI lineage: Eukaryota > Metazoa > Chordata > Actinopteri > Gymnotiformes > Apteronotidae > Sternarchorhynchus > Sternarchorhynchus goeldii. The sequence goes on from JAOXYF010000013.1 coordinate 9,330,037, forward strand.
GTCATGGATAATTCTGAGATTGAAGGTAAACGTGTAACTCTGAGATCAAAGGTAAATGTGTAACTGAGATCGAAGGTAAACGTGTAACTCTGAGATTGGAGGTAAACATGTAACTGAGATCGGAGGTAAACGTGTAACTCTGAGATCGGAGATAAATGTGTAACTCTGAGATCAGAGGTAAACGTGTAACTGGCAGATGGCGCTGGTATTGATTTAAACTAAGACACATAACAATGGCTTCTTGATCTACTGCCATTCATTCTCTCAGTAACAGATAAGACTGGACTTTTATTCTGTTCTCCACATTGGATGTGTTTTTACTCTTGAATGCTGTGGAGTTACAGAACAGCCTAGTTCTCCAATGTCATGTGAGAACAATGGAACAATTACATTCTTTAATGCTCATGTTCTCTCATATGATGATGTTTAGAACACACATATTGACATTATTCTCATATCTTTTATTATTATTAACACTGGTCCCATTAAGTCATTTTAACTATGTATCTTTATTCATTCTTAACTATGTATTTTTATTAATTTGTAACTATGCATCTTTATGCCTTGATCTGATTAGCTGATCTGTGAACTGAGCAAGAGGATGTATACTGGTAATGACAAATCTGTGCCTTGACAAAAATATAATTACATAAAAATTTCACAGGATTCAGGTGTATTCCAGGTTTTTAATAATTATTCAAAAGATATCTTGTCATACAGTAACACAATGGTTTCAGGTGACCAGAGAAAAAAAGAAAGAAGATAGAAGGTAGAAGGTAGAAGGTAGAAGGTATGCTTCTAAATAGCGGTAAGCATTTTTTTCCACAAATTCTGCTCACAAAGCTGCATGAAACTATTTGAGATATCAACAAAAATCACCTTCAGAACCACTTTAACAATATCATATTATATTCTACAGATCTCTACATTAGAGAATCAGTAAAACACAAACCCAATATATCAAACAAACAAAAAAAATCGATCAACTGACGAAAATCAATCAAATAACACAAAAATGTAAAACACATCAGCTCAGCTCACACACTTGGAATTGGCACAGGTTGGAGAAGGTCTGATACGGGCTGGCTCTCCAGACAATTTAAGACCAGTACTGAACTTTGAAGCCTTTGGAAGCCAATGGAAAATTAAAAGTAATTTGGTCCAGGACTGAACTTGATGGTTCCAGAGAAGTAGCCCTCCACACTTTATAGATCCAAACCTATATATCACATCGAAAACTATTCCTCTAACAATGTCTTTTCCTTCTGTAAGAGAAAGACATCGCATTCTTGCCCATCAACTTTTTGTTCCTTGCATTTGTCCACAAAACTCCACAAAAGAAATCAAGATATTTAATTTACTAATGTCTTAAAATAGCAAAATGTAAACATCAATGTACGCATGTCTAGGTAGCAACATTTACTGTCTGTTTTTATATAATCCTAAATCTGAGTAAGAGTTTATGGTAGATTTAGCTTGGGGAGATTTATTTCTGTAAAATGTTTTTTGTGGTTAAAGCGGTGTCTTTATAAAGCCACCCAACTACACATGGTCTAGCCCCGTCCATGTACACATGGTCTAGCCCCGTCCATGTATACCACAGCCCCCGCTACAGCAACATGTAGCATGAAGGATTTTAAATCATAATTCAATTAAAAATCAATGTTAAAATTGAAGCACTATAAAGTAAATTACATATATTATATCAATAGGCTAATATATTCAATTAATCTCATCACCTAAAGCTTTGACATGGAAAGACCAAGTAATAAAGACATTTAAAAAAGAGTATAAACTTCAAACAATCTTCTAAATGCAATTAGTGTAGCAGACAAATGTCCGATATGAATCACAGCAGGTCAGATATTTGTTGATTATCTGGGGATGAGGGTGACAAGAAGATATTATAATTATACAAGATATTATAGCTAAAGAGAATATTATGAGCCAAAATGTACAGTCATTTTATGGGCATTATTTGTTATTACCTAAAACCATTTTAAGGGCATTAAGTTATTTCCTAAAAGCATTTTATGGGCATTATTTAAGTTATTAAATCAAGGAAAGTTATTATTTATAAGATTAAGTTCTCCTAAGACATTCCTTTAGTCCAAACATAGAGGTATACAGGCAACCTAGAAATACATTCTTTCTTTTATAGAGTCAAATAGTTGGACACTTGAACTCTTTCTTTAACACAATGGCAAAACTATTAGACTTTGGAAATATGTAGCTACCAGAAAAATTGGTAAACAAGCCAAAATCTTGTATGTTACATTCTTCTAACTGTGGCCATCATGAGAACAGTTTTGTAGTTTTTTGATGCTTCTGGTGCTTTCATGCATCTTGGAGGATGCTTCCACTGAGCTAAATCAGTAACGCAAAATCAACTTGTTGGTGTGGTGTTTCAAAAACAGGTTTTGTTGCTGGGTTTGTTTGGGGAGAAAAATGTAATAAATAAAGAATCAAATAGTGTCCGAAGGTTTGATACTATACTTATGATACTATGTTACTTCACTTTGATACTATATTTATGTATAACTGTGTCCTTACACTCCCCAAAACCACACCACCTTAAAAATATCCAGAAATTGGTATAGTATTGATATAGTATTGCTCTATGGCAGACCTGCAGACTGCTTGGTTGAGAGAACGTATACTGTCTAGATATCAGTTGAATCTGTGTCTATTACATTTCAGTTTCATATCAGAATTTTTTCTTGAGATCTTTGTATGTGAATCAAGTGAATCTAAATAAATATGTATGTATGTATGTATGTATGTATGTATGTAGAAACTAGTTTAATCAGTAAAAAAGGCTGGCAATCAAAAGAGACATTTCAAACAATCATAAATGTAATCTCAGCATGAATCATCACATTTCTGGGTGCTTCATGTATATTCATGGTGGTATTGCTATACGTCTGGAGAACTGGAATATTTCTATACATATATATTTCTTTAAAAAATGAACATAACTTCCATTACTATAAAAACATTGGATATTATTTTATGTAATAAACACATTTTGCCCCATCGGGTCATCCCATGTACCTCACCCATTTGGCACTATATTATATAGTACTTTGTATTCCATATATAATCACTAGACATTTGAATAGCCTCACATTCATTAGAACACATTTAATACACGTGGATATGACTATTTTTAAAAAATACATCTCACAGAAAATTATTATCAAGTTTTGCTAACTGTTAATGGAGATGTTTCTTTAGACCATGTGTTGATGAACTGTGTTTTTCTGTAAGCATGCCCTTTGTATGTACACAACCATGATGACAGGGAGATGGAAATGTTTAAAAAATGAGTGTTCTGGTGAACTAGGACTGGAGCTAGAGCAGACACTGGATTGAACACCAGTCAGGACTTTTCTTTTGCCATTTTCAAAAAGCATTTCTGTCTCTTTTGGGTTAAAACAGGTGAGTGGTATCTAACTGAATGTACTAAATTACTTAAAAGCCCTTTATAAATGAAATATTACACAAAAATTGTCCTCATAAAAATATGTATTTGAAAATCTCAGGATTGAAATAATATAATATGAATGAATTATATTATAATATGACTCTATATTCAGTGTGATTAGATAAATAGATGGCAATGAATCAGCCTAATTCACCAGAATTATTTTGACTCACTGAAATACAATGTGGTATGACCTGAACCACTTTGATGATGCTGGAGTATATCTGATAATGTTAGATTCACTAGTATTTGATTCACTAGTATTTGATTCACTAGTATTGTGTTCAGAATCACATGACTCTGCAAATAAATACATCTAAACAAAGACATAGTACAAGAATTTTGGTCCCACATTTTTAAGATTCACAATAACATACATTCATAATTCTAAATCAAACATGAAGATATTCCTGGAGAAGCACAGAGAAAACACATAGAAAGAGAAAGACAGTAACAGAAGGAAAGAAAATAAAAATCATAAAAGGAGAAAATGAGCAAATGAAAAATAATTAAAGAAAATTCCATATGACAAAATGTTATCGATGTATATTTACAAGACCTTGTAGAAAATAAATGAAAGCACTTTGTTTCTGAGTTTGTCAGATCAGGCTCTCAGACCCACATATACATCTCACCAGAATAAATAACCTTTCAGTTTAACTCCACTTAAATCGTTGCAGCATAAGCAATTTTAGCATCTTTAGTATTTCCTCCTCTGGGCGTACACAAGTATATGTGTGCATGTTTATAAGTGTGTGTGTGCTAGACAGTTCAGCCAACACTTAATGATACTTCTCTGGGCAGCCCTTTAAAATCCCCATTTGTGATGATGCCAGCTTCTGAGGGCCTGTTGTAGGAACACTCCCTACAACATTGTGAGATTCCTGTAGGTTGGGTCCCAAGTTTTCTGTCTCAGTCACACAAAACACACATTATTTATTTGTCTTCATAAAACCATCTCTAATTAGACGAAAGCCATGTTTGTTTAAGGCCACTACCAAAACAAACTGAAGAAACAAGAACCAGAGTAGTACACTGTGGTATGTCACTTGCAGGCTGTCTGTAAACTCAATCAGAAGATGCTTCAGCAGACATTGTGTAGCTTTGCTTTACTGGTCAGTTCCAACAGTGAAAACATGTAAACACGCACACTAGATAGTATATCTGTCATTCATTTCTTTAGGAATTTGTTAACCACCTGCATCAGCTTTCCTGTTTTCTTTCCATGTTTCTCTCATGAATATCTCCATTCTTGTTCTTTCCCTTCTATGTCTGCTGTCCTCATAAAGATGAAGAGCTCTGGCTGTAATGTCGCAGTACCAGGCACTCATATTTGGGTGAGGGGGCGGGGCCCAGGCCTGACTCATATTTGGGTGAGGGGGCGGGGCCCAGGCCTGACTCATATTTGGGTGAGGGGGCGAGGCCCAGGCCTGACTCATATTTGGGCGAGGGGGCGGGGACCAGGCCTGACTCAGAGACGGGAGAGTTTGGGGAGGCACTCCCTGAAGCCACAGAGTCCCTAAAGGGTGAGGGAGGGGTTAGGGCCATCAGTTCTTCCAGCTCATCCTTCATACCTGGGGAATCAATTGCTGAGGCTGTACCCACCATCAGCTCTTTGACACTAGCCACAGGAGAGCTCCTTGTCCCTGGAGCCCTGGAAGAGCTCGGAAGGGAGCAGGAGGGAGGAGGCCGGCCTCCGTTTGACTCCACTGGTGGGAGTGGTTGAATTTCAGCGTAGGTAGTCATGGTGGTAGGCATGGAGACTTCTCGTGGGAGGAAGTAGGGGGTGGGGCAATTGGAAGAATGAGCATGTGCAGACTTGCTGGTGGGCAACCCCATGTTGCCTCCTGGTGGTGAACTGGAGAGCATCATGCTGTTAAGCTCACTGATGTTGGCGGTAAAGCGGTTAACCACACAGCTGATCTGCTCCATCAGTGAGCCCTGCGAAACGCTCCCACCCCCAACTCCACCCCCACAAGATACACTGCCACTGCCAGGTGACTGGCTCATGTATGAAGAAACACAGACTACCTGGTCATCGGTGATTGGGACCCTCCCCAAAGCTCCTCCTGCTCTTTGACTCACGGTGCTGATTGGTGAGGGGGTCTGAGGGCGGTATGTGATAGGATATCGCTCCTCTGCCTCTGTGACTTCATAAAGCATCTTGTTGTTCGTGCTGACAGGCGTGAGGTCAGTTCCACCACAGTAACGCCCCTCTGAGGTCTTGGAAAATGGCTTGATGACAGCTGTTTGGTTGTTCTCACGTTTTTTGATGTGGAAGGAGAGACGCTGCCACAAGTGACTGCCCTTGGAATTGCGCTCTGTCTGAGCCCACGTCACTGATTTACCATTAGAGCTAAAAATTAAAAAGAAAAAAAGAAACAACAGTGCATCAGTTTAGCAGAAGGTTACACTTTTTTTAGTTCACTGAGTACGTAATATAACTGGTTGGACATTTTGTTATCACACCTGACCAGCAGGTAAGAAAAACTGAAAAATCTATAGCTGTACAGCCCTACAGTGCAAGTTATGAATGGAATATCCTCCTGAGACATTCTCCCATTCACACGTTCCACAGACATTCACATTAAGCACACAGCTGCTATTATATGTACTACACACACGCAAAATAATCAGTAACAAGCAGAATTAATAGTATTACATATTGTAAACATTATTTAGTATTAGTATAACTGATCCTAATGGTCTGAATAGAATCTATAATATAAACAGATGCTGTAATTAAAAATATAAGAATGGGAAGACAGTTATACCTAAGCATGAATGATTACATCGGTTTTAACTGTTCAGGACACTACAAGTGATTATAAAATCCAGCACCAAATGTGAATGGAGAGGCACCAGTAACACGGACTAAGGGTCACAACATCAGATATTTGCTATAAGAAAAAAAAACGCATAAAATCATGTTAGTATCATCTACCTGTTCAGGTGAAACAACACCACAGTTATCACATCTACAGCAGAATCATTTTGATCCATAATCTTTTTGATCTATAGTCTTTTTGATATATCAACTAATTTTTCCATCTATTTCTTAACAAACTGAGCTAGCAGCCATGAATCTTTCAAACTGTGTTTTTCAACCTCTCTAAATCTTTTATTTTATTCTGGGTTTATGAGTGTCATTATAATTCATTTCAATGAACTGCTGTGAATCTGCTATCAAAGGCTCTCTCTCCTTTACTTCCCCATCTCTGTCTTCCTGCTCTTCTCTGTTGGGGTTAATTAGTCTTGTTAGTCATGATTTATCTCTTAATTAAGATGCTGATTTCATCATGTAGTCTTGATTGAGTAATAGCACTTTAATATGTTCATAAACAACTACCACACACACACACACACACACACACACACACACACACACACAAAGTTAAAAGCACCTATTTTATAAGCACACGCTCAATGCATTTAACATGCTAAGGCAAGTATAAATACACACACACATATACACACCCTTCACTAATCCTTTCTGTACATGAAATAATTTGAAGGTTTTTTGTGAACTAATAGGGTTAGGGTTAGGGTTTTGTGAACTAATAGGGCCTCAGTACAATTTTCCATAGTCCCCCCCACCCCATACAATCTCACAGTTAGGACATGGTGTTTATCACACGTGAAGTGCAGATCGTGAAACTTCACCACCTCACCAGAGACAGACATACTGTCTAATCATATATTTCAAAAACAACAAACCCACAGCCATCATGGTGACCACACTCTGATATTTGAGAGAAAGAGATAAAGAAATGGAATAAGAGAGTAAAAACAACAAAACAATAATATAAAAGTTAGATAGAATTATAGTCCTTCGCATAAAATACATAACAGCATGCTAGATCAACCAGAGAGAGAGAATCACTGACAGAAAAAAGTGAGAGAATAGGAGAGATAGAGCCACAGAGACAGGTGTACAAATACCAGTTCAGACAGACAATCAGAAGGAAAGGGAAGGAGAAGACAATAATGCACTCTGGACAGTTTTCTCTTAATGAAATCCCACTGTCGAACTAAGCCAGCGCTGACTCAGACAGTTTTTTTTGTTGTTGTTTCATTGATTCTATCACTTCTTTTTCTCTCTCTCTCTCTCTCTCTCTCTCTCTCTCTCTCTCTTTCAGACAGGTCATTGTTCATCTTCCTCACTCTCTTTCTGTCTGTCTCATCCCAGTATGTCGTCCTTCCTCCTCTTCATTTGTTAATGATGGCAACAAATAGTCCAGATCTTTTGCCATCATGGCTGCTGTTTTTTTGGCTCTTCCCTCCTCATCCACCCTCATTACCCAGTCCACTACACAGTCCACTACACAGTCCACTACCCAGTCCACTACCCAGTCCACTACACAGTCCACTACACAGTCCACTACCCAGTCCACTACCCAGTCCACTACACAGTCGACTACCCAGTCCATTACACAGTCCACTACCCAGTCCATTACACAGACTTCTACACTACACAGTCCTCCCTACATAGTCCACTTCCAAACCTAATCTCTAAAATAGGAAATAAACACTAAATCAGTGAATCTACATCTTCAGAAAATTACAACTAGGTGCATCAGGTAGGTTAGTGTGGGTTTGGAACTGACTATTATAGAGGACTGAAGGAGTACTTAGTAACCATTATATATTATCCATTATATAACCATTATACTGTATAACCATTGGATATTCCCAGTATCCCTAAGCACTTTTGTGAGTCGCTCTGGGTAAGAACGTCTGCCAAATGCCATAAATGTAAATGTAAATGTAACCACTGGAGTATTTGAGTATTAGAAATATATATTACAAGAGTTATGACTCTGACTGTTTTCTTAAGGGTATGGAGGTATTTATTTCAACTTTGCATCCAAACTGAAATGATTTTACTAACTGGGTTTTGCTTCTTTGATGAGCAAGTGTTTGTTAGTGTAATCAGTTTGTGATGTGTGTAAGAGAATCTAAAGCTGACCTACTGAGGGCCTCTGTGGACCGAGGTGAGCAGTAGATCTAACTGCCAGCAAGTTCTCCACAACGAGTCAAGTGTAGGTTAACTGGACATGAGCAAATACTACAGTCAGAAACAAGTAGAACTAGTAATCAAACAAGAAATCTGACAGGGTTAAACCACACAAATCACTGGGCAATATTCATTAACAAAACCACACAAAAAGCCCAATGTCAAACAAGACTTCGCAATACCATACTATATCAGAATATAAACTATACTATATCAAAATATAATCTTATAACCCATACAATACCAGAACATAAACTTATAGTCCATACTTACTCATGGTATGGAGAGTCAAATATGATTCGGGCAAACTCCATGTTACTATTGTGTGTGTGTGTGTGTGTGTGTGTGCGTGTGTGTGCGTGCAAACTGCATGTTCCCATTGTGTGTGTGTGTGTGTGTGTGTGTGTGTGTGTAAACTCCATGTTCCCATTGTTTGTGTGTGTGTGTGTGTGTGCGTGTGCAAACTCCATGTTCTCATTGTGTGTGTGTGTGTGTGTGTGTGTGTGTGTGTGCACGTTTGTGCATGTGTTTGTGTATTTTTTTCAGAGCAGACATTTTTTGTCTGTCAGCAGCAATTTCTGGAATGACTTAGTATACTTCTAGCCTACACACACACACACTTTTAGTATACACACACAGACACTTACACACACACATACACTTACACATGTGTACACTGTGACACAACAAAGTCCTCTTGGCCACACACTCAACTCAACACCATGAACAGCACTTCAGCACCCTGGAGAGCTGCCTTTCACAACATACCAGACAGCAGAAACACTACCTTTGCCAAAGAGGGGTTGAGGTATGTAAAGGCTGATATCAGTTTGTCTGAGTCAATTTGGTCAATTTCTCAAATTATAATTAACAGTCAGTACATTTCTACAAACACCACCACACAATGGATTACCTGCAAAAGTCTGTAATTAATGATCTAACTTGCTCAGAACCCTTAGGGTATGTCTGAAAAGTAAATGTTATTGAACATGTCAGCGTCATCCGAATAACAAGTCCTTGTTTCATTGTGTCAGAATGCTTAGATATGTGTCAGTTCAGCTCTGAATGTTTTCTGATGGTTAGGTTTTGATGACAGTGATTGAAAATACACAAGGCTTCACATGTTCAGTGTGGCATATATCAGTGCCAACAGTACAGTTACACATTAACGAGTGAAGGAGATTGTAAGTGCTTGGACAGGATTTACATTCATACTTTTACTGGTTGTACTGTACTTTGTTGGCAGATAATTAAAATATAGAAGATTAAGAAATGTATGTTGTACAGCCCTCACCTTCAAACACACACACACAC
>JAOXYF010000013.1:9347672-9355895 GCA_028565775.1 Sternarchorhynchus goeldii
CACGTTATTATTGTATAGTTATTGACTATATATGTAGATATTTATTATGTCCTGTGGGTCCCACTGGTAGGACATGGGCTGCTGATGTGGACTGAAATGGAGGGTTAATGAGATGAGAGGGTTAATGAGATGAGAGGGTTAATGAGATGGGAGGGTTAATGAGATGAGAGGGTTAATGAGATGAGAGGGTTAATGAGATGGGAGGGTTGGTGCTCACTGAAATGGGCTTGAACCTTGAACCTTGTCCGAGCGTGTAATTACTGCAATGTGCAGCTTAGTGTGTGATTATTGATATGGGTTCAGAAAAGTATATTCAGTATGAAATGGGTCTAGTCTGTGATTAGCAAGTGAATGCCCCACTGTGACATCAGCATGCAAATATATTCATGAATAAATAGATAAATAAGTGCATGCATTAAGGATGTATCATAGATTTGCAGAAAGAGAAACAATAATTATCACCCCACTACACCTCACTGCCTGTCTCTGTCTTCCTCTTCCATCAGAGATACTATAACAACACATGCTGATCCCCAGTGTGTGCATATGTATGTATGTGTGTGTGTGTGTACACATGTGACTGTGTATATGTGCAAGTTTGCCGGGTGTGTGTGTGTTCATATGTGTGTATGTGTTCATGTGTTCGTGTGTACGTGTGTTCTCATTGTTGCAGGGGCAGTTGTGGATGTGTGTGTGTGTTTGTTCACGTGTCTGTGTTTGTTCACGTGTGTGTGTGTGTGTGTGTGTGTGTGTGTGTGTGTGTGTGTGTGTACTCACTGCTGCAAGTGCGGTTGTGTCTGGGGTTCTCCTGAGGGTGACCCTTCAGTCTGCAGTGGAAACGATGCTGCCAGAACTCAGGAAACCAAGGGTTCCTCAGGTTTGTGTCAGGTCGTAGTTTTAGGTAGTAATCATCAAACCACTTCACATCTGCTGACTGGAGCTTGATGGTGATGCCACCGGCTGCCTCTCGCACAAACCCGTCCGTCACATCGTAGCGGTCCGCCCACCCGTCACTACCATTGGACGAGAGGAGAGAAACAGCAAGTTAGATAAGAAATATAACTATTTGTGAGGATGTGTGTTTGTGTGTGTGTATGTATGTATGTGTGTGTGAGGACGTGTGGGTAAGTAAGTACTTATTCCATCACCCCAATTTTCAAGGTCTCTCATTCACACTTCCCCTAAGGCTGATTAATACACTGAAATGCTAGGCTGTGTGTGTGTGTGTGTGTGTGTGTGTGTGTGTGTGTGCGTGCGTGCGTGCGTGAGTGCGTGCGTGTGTGTGTGAGACTTTGACCTCAGCTGAATTCTGCTTTTCCAACTTTCTACTGGCTAAAATATCTGAATCAATGAAATATTTTCTGTACATAGAACACAAACAAACAACACACGCTCACAAACACACACAAACACAAACACACAAAAACAACACACGCTCACAAACACACACAAACACAAACACACAAAAACAACACACTTTTTTTTCTTTTGTTATTGTTAATGTGCATTTATGGTCGTTCTCATTTGATTCACCACTGGAACAAAATGTATTATATTATTTATTATATTAAAAAGAGCAAAAGAATAAAAATGTAAAAAATGTATGAATAAAAATATAAAAATGTATGAATAATAATATAAAAGTTGCACAGTCAGAGACATAATCAAATGAACATCACAAGACGTCCAAGTCCACTGTGGGAAGAAGACGGCTCCACATGCTTGGATCTTTCTTTTTATTTTTAACTGTAGTGATAGTGTCAGAGCAGTGGCTGGTTTGGAGAGAGGATTTCCATAGGGTAGAGTCAGTAGAAGAGAAGACTTGGTCCACTACCGTGTAACTGTGGGATCAAACTTTGGAGAGACGTGTCAGGTCAGAAAGAGAATTATTCTACATTAAACAGGATTCTGCTGCATAAAGGATGCAAGATAGTGAGGATCCTGCCAGTAGAGTTTGTACTGTTGGAGAACCCATACCTCCAAGGGATGCAATATTGTATTTTTGTTTCTCATACTGCCTTTTTTAAAATGCACAGCCATTAATTTGGTATCATTCTGAACATTTAATCTCTCACTGCCTATACAGCTGTTAATGCAAATTTAATCTCCCATTACCCATACAGCTGTTAATGTTAATGTAATCTCCCATTACCCATACAGCTGTTAATGTTAATGTAATCTGCAACAGTGACAGCAAGGTTTCATCCAGATTCATTTTGAGGATCTGGTATGAGATTCACTGCTTTTGCACACACAGTTTCCTGTTAATCTTCTCATTTGCAGAAGTAAGACGACTCTTGGTTATGAATGACTCTTGGTTCTGTGCAGTAAAGAACATCCATAACCTGCTGCGGCACAATCTCAAAGATCATATTGGTTTTTGAGATTCATTTATATGTTTTTGAGATTTGTTCACATATATATTACAACATAAATTCAGACGCCTCCAATGTCCTGAAGACGCCTGTGACGGTGTGGAGTGTCCTCTTCTACTGCCGTCTCACCCACTGAAATCTTTTCAAAAGTCTCCAGGAGCCCATCATAGTGGTTGGCCACAGTGCTTTCGAGCCATGATGTGATGTTCCATCAAGTAGCAGAATTTTGAACATCCAGCCATGAACTTCCAGGTTCGTGAAATGCCATACTCTTAGTGGATCTAGCAAGAAAATGTGGCAGAGTTGCAAGAAACACTCTGGATTCAGGTCATTTTGATAACACCACATTTAATCTGTGTGCACAGCAGTGCACAAACATCAGATTTGGGACAATATCTCTACCTTTAACCTGATGACCATTCAGGAAGTCAGGACAGCAGCCCAATAATTTGTTGAGCAAAAAGCTTATTTGTGTAGCCTTGAATAAGTTCACCTCAAATATCAAACACAGACTGAGCATCCCGCCCTTATGAAACATCAAAAAGTCCAAGTCTATCCTGAATTTGGCCTGCAGTATCTACAAACCCAGCACTCAGACAGCTGTGCATGAAGTGAAATGTCAGTTGTCTCATATACTCACTATACAAAAAGGTAAAGCAGTTTGAACTTTGTTCTTTGACTTTATCAAGGACATCGGCTGTGATGGCAGAAATTAAATCATTCGATGTAAGGTGACGTGCAGAAGCTGAGTGAAAGTGAGTGTCTGAGACGTCATCCCAGCTATTCCCCCTTCCAGCAGACTCACTTCCCTTATTATGGACTCCGGCAGCTCATGACAGCAAAGCAGTGAAGTGACATCAGTTAATCAGTTCAGATAGATGCTATTTTTCCTCACTGTTTCATTGTGCTTCCATCTGAATATGTGGACCACCTTCAACTACATGTTCTACTCTCACTCTTCCATGGGAGCTCAACCAAACATATGAACTTGTGTTCCTTGCTTTTCACATGTTTTTTGTATGTCCAGTCAAAGCCAAATTCCCCAAAACATTTGACCAACATCTGAACAATGTGTCAACAACACACCCGTGATGCCAAGACACGTGGCCAGCATTCAAACAACACCCTGTCAGCCAGTTCTTTTTGTCAAACCAGGAGAGCAGTTTTTGCTGATCAATTTACTTTTGAAGTAAATTAATGTTGGACATTGATCTGCCCTCATCAAAGGACACAAGTTCATCAAAGGACGTTGCCAAAATTAGGTTAACAACAACAACAACAACAACAACAACATCTTCCATTTTGCATTTTCCATATGCTAAACATCGTAACTGAAGGTTCATTCACAAGCAGCTTCACACCAGCTCAAAGCTCTGCTGCTCATCGCAGGGACACTGGAAACAACCGTACATACACCCTTTCAACAATGTGTTGGGAAAACTGCTGAACACTGTGATGGGAATCCAAGAAAGGTACAGAGATTAGCAGCATCGGTGAGCAGGGCAGCGGTCGTTAAGTGAGCTTTGTCAGGGAGATTCCGTCTGAAGAGATAACATCCCCTGGAAAAGGCAGACGAGACTGACAGAGACTGGTGTTGCCATGGCGCTCTTGTCCAGCAGATTCCAGACAAAGACTTAGTTACAGGAAGTCATGTCAGGTCTGTGACACTGTCAAGATAATAGTCCACCTCTAAAAGGCCACCAATAAACTTAATTTTCTGAAAGGAAGCATAGGCGGCTGCTAAACAATACTGCCCATGGCAAAACCAAAATAGTCCCTCATGGATGGTGAGGGGCGTGAGGTCCCAGCTGCTCTGGGTAAGAGACCTTGTAGCAGGTGCTGGACAGGTTTATTGTGGAAGGCACAGCAGCATCCCTGAGTAATAAACCAATAAATGCAGAAGCTAAAAGCTTCCGCACACGCACATACACACACACACACACACACACACACACACACATACTCATATACACACACACACACACACACATGCACACGCACACACACACACACACTCACACACATATACACACACACGCACACACACATTTTGCCTGACTTCCTCTGTGTCCACAATTGGGGACACTCAAATATATGCATGGATACACACTCTCTCATCAGCAGCTAACAGATGATTCAGTTCATTAAATACAGCACTGGAAACAGAGAAAGGCAAACGGTGCAGCCTTAGTCACACTGGGGCCACACTCTCATCACTTTTAATGTGCTGGATGAAATTCGTAACACAGCCATTTGGTGAAGGAGGTGTAGCAGCACACTCTAACCCTGGCAGAAGGAGGCGTAGCAGAAGGAGGTGTAAGGAGATGTAGCAGAAGGAGATGTAGCAGAAGGAGGTGTAGCAGAAGGAGATGTAGCAGAAGGAGGTGTAGCAGAAGGAGGCGTAGCAGCAAAAGAGACAAGTTGCTTTCTGTCTGACGGACTGCTTGTCCTGTGTCACCGATTTCATGGCGATAAAGAAAACGGAAAAATGAACTTCATCACCAATTTACTAATGTATAGTAGTGTGAAGTGAAATTGGAAACTTGATGGATTAACTCTACCTTTCATGTATATCAACAGTGACTATACTCAACCTGAACATACACAGTTACTATACTCAACCTGAACATACACAGTTACTATACTCAACCTGAACATACATTTCCTGTAACACATCTTCCGTCACTATTTAAATGGTAAATGCAAGCGCTAAATGACTGTCAAATTGATTAAATGAATGGTATGAGTGAGGGCTGGAAATGGGTTAAGTAATTGATTAATTGAATTATGTAAATAAGTGAGGACCGGTACTAGACTAATTGATTGACATGATTGAGTGCGACTGATTTGCAGTGCTTGCTGTGGAGAGAAGCACGACTGATGTTGTTCGTTGTGCGGGTTAATTGATCAATTTTCTTTGTAAATAATCTCACACTCTCTGTCTCTGTCTCTGGGGTGTTAAGAACACACCACAACCTCATTATTAGTTGTTATTTGTGTGTGTATTTGTGCGTCTGAAGTCTACAGTGTGTGTATGCATGCGTGTGTGTGTGTGTGTGTGTGTGTGTGTGTACCATCTAGATCACGTTTATAGGCACCAGTGAATGGTGTATGAGGGCTCTGCCTGGGTATCATGTTTACAACAAAGGGAGAGAGAGAGACAGAGAGAGAGAGAGAGAGAGAGAGAGAGAGAGAGATTTCACACCTATTAAGAGTTTTAACACATTCCCAGGTGAGGGATGTCAACAAAGGTGACCAATCAATGACCAGCAGCACAGGCCAAAATACAAAAGAGACCCAACAACGAGAGATAACACACACACACACACACACATACACACACACACACACACACACACACACACATACGCATGCAAACCCACCCACATACACACACACATACACACACACGCACGCACACCCACCCACATACACACACACACACAATGAGACCTGTATACAAGAGAAAACACACACACACACTGAAAGCAGCTTAGAGGTCACAGAGGTCACAGCTGTTTTCGAGGCTGGGTGGCATGAGAGCATAAGAACAGAGGTCACTTCAGTGCAGACTTACACACATAAGAGTTTGTCACATTTTTCTAACCACTATGCAGAGAATCAACAGTTTTCAACTGAGGACTAGAATGTGTGTGTGTGTGTGTGTGTGTGTGTGTGTGTGTGTGTGTGTGTGTGTGTGTGTGTGTGTGTGTGTATGTATGTGTATTGCATTAAAGGCGAACATACCTAAAAAAATTACTCTGAGATTTGGACCTCATCCTGTATGTTATCCAGTATCAGATGCCCATATTTTTCCAAAAATATGATATAATTACCCAACATAAGAATGATTTCGGAATGATTTAGGGATATGAGCAACCATAACCATTCCTAATATACCCTAATATACCCAAATATACCCTAATATACCCTAATATTAGCTCTGTATTTTCTCAGATCCATCCATGCGTTAGGTTGAATTGTCTCTTTCTCTCCAATGAAAGGGGAATTCTGTTTAAAATCCCACACCCAGCCCAGGTGTCACTCAGAATGATGACCAGAATCATGATTTCACAACCAAATAAATGCTAACGAGACTGACAGGGCCTGTTTTCCAACAGCTGAATGACTGTAACGAGACAGAGAGTTTGTGGGACATGTTAACCTCTCAAGATCCCAGCTTGTGTCTCCGTATAAGTGCTGGTCAGGTGAAGTCTGCATGCAGAGAGCTCCCTGTTCATGAAGATACAAACCACCAGGCCCGAGATCAGATCTGGCCCCCATCTCCTAAGAAGTGGCTCAAAAAATGGTGGTCTGGAAGACATTCCTCACAAGAACCCCCGAGGCCACTGCCCTGTTCACTGGCACACCATATGGGTCCGACCTGTAAATGCAGGTCCTTTCTTGTCCAGTTCCAATTTTGCAAAAGACATTCGTCCAGCAGTAAGAACTCAACGTTCCAGTTGTACATCTTAAGAACTCAACGTTCTAGTTGTACATCTTAAGAACTCAACGTTCCAGTTCTAAAGAACGACGGCATGCTTTGGGCTCACATCAGACGTTATGAACATCAGTCAGACATTAGGAATATCAATCAGACGTTATGAGCATCAGTCAGACATTATGAACATCAATCAGACATTAGGAACACCAGTCAGTACTAAGGTGGGAGACACAAATGTCCGTTAGACTGGAATCATTCTTCAAGTCCTAAATGTCACTACACTGCCTGTACTGTGGCCCCAGTCACCACAGTCTGAAGAGCACATGGGCTTCATGTCACTTCCACACTGCCAGTACTGTGATCATCTGGTGCTCAGGAAAATAATGCCTTTGCCGTTACAATAAGGTTTATAACAGTGATACACAAAGCCCACCAGCAGGGCTCTCATAAACACCACCACATAATCAACACCTCGCCCCACCTTCCTTTCTAAGAGACTATAAATCACCTCTGTTATGCTATCTAGAACAATCCTTTAATCACCTTTATCAAAGTGTGATGTTCACACACACACACACACACACACACACACACACACACACACACACACACACACACACACACACACAGTATGAGGGCCATATACAATGGCAATATGACCTCTAAATTCTGTCTGGTTTTTTTTGTAATGAACAAAGCCTTTCAACATCATATGCTTTCTATTCCTCTCTCTCTCCATCTCTCCTGCTCTCTTTCCTTCTCTCTCTGTTTTGAAAGAGGCCTAACAATACTTTCACTCATCATCTCCATCTAAAAGTGTCTGTTTCCTTGGAGACAAGATGAGAGGAGACTGATCGTCATAGCGATAGATCTGTCACTGTTTGAGTAGTCTGACAGCAACTCTCAGCACACAGAGTTTGACTTTCTCAGAGAGAAAGTGGGAAAGAAAGAGGTGGAGACAGAGAGAGAAGTGTGTAAACACGGGTGATCGTCTGACAGCAAAAGAGGGAAACTCTATTCACAAATCAAGATGAATCATTGGATCAATACCTTCC
This sequence comes from Sternarchorhynchus goeldii, assembly GCA_028565775.1. Classification (NCBI taxonomy): domain Eukaryota; kingdom Metazoa; phylum Chordata; class Actinopteri; order Gymnotiformes; family Apteronotidae; genus Sternarchorhynchus; species Sternarchorhynchus goeldii. The sequence continues at coordinate 9,355,547 of JAOXYF010000013.1, forward strand.
TCCAACCTCCAGTCATCTTCTTGATTTTCCCTCTAAATCAATTATTTTCATTTCTCACTCTTTTGCACATTTTCTTTCTTTCTCTTTCTCTCCCCACATTTTCCTTCTCTCTCTTTTTTTCCCTTTCAGGTCCAACTTTGTATCATTTCTTCAGCTTCAGGATGTTCATATTTTTCAAGTATTGTTGGGTCCTTCGAGCCTCACACACACACTCATATACAGATAAACAGATACACACACACACTCACACTCATATACAGATAAACAGATATACACACACACTCACACTCATATACAGATAAACAGATATACACACACACTCACACTCATATACAGATAAACAGATATA
>JAOXYF010000013.1:9410705-9445091 GCA_028565775.1 Sternarchorhynchus goeldii
GACTTTACAATCAACACAGCTCCTAACAACCCTCACCCTCCCACCCCCCCACCCCCCCCTTTATAAAAGTGCAATTAGTCATAAGTGCAATCACTCTAAATTTTGTTAAATTGTATATATTTTGTATGTAAGTAGTAAATTTCTTTTTATATTTTATTTATTTCGCAGCGTCTGGTTTTGTTCTCAGTTGTGTTTCTGTATCCTCTTTTTTATGCTGCTATAATCTGGAAATTTCCCCATTGTGGGACTAATAAAGGATTATCTTATCTTATCTTAATAAAGGATTATTTTACCTTATCTTAATAAAGGATTATCTTATCTTATCTTAATAAAGGATTATCTTACCTTATCTTAATAAAGGATTATCTTATTTTATCTTAATAAAGGATTATCTTATCTTATGTTATCTTAATAAAGGATTATGTTATGTTATCTTATCTTATCTTATATACACTTACACACATATACAGACGTGTATGTACACTTATACACATTTATACACATTATACACAAAAATATATTTGTGCATATATTAACAACTCTACACCTACATATGCAGGGACATGCATATTAAAAGATACAGGACATCCTCACACACACACACACCCAAATACAGCACATCCTCACACACACACACATCCACACACACCCAAATACAGCACATCCTCACACACACACACATACACACACACACCCAAATACAGCACATCCTCACACACACATACACACACACACACACACACACAAATACAGCACATCCTCACACACACAAATACAGCACATCCTCACACACACATACACACACACACACACACACACACACACACACACAAATACAGCACATCCTCACACACACAAATACAGCACATCCTCACATACACACACCCACAGATACAGCACATCCTCTCACACACACACACACACACACAGATACAGCACATCCTCACACACACACAGATACAGCACATCCTCACACACACACACACACACACACACAGATACAGCACATCCTCACACACACACACACACACACAGATACAGCACATCCGCTCTCACACACACACACACACACAGATACAGCACAAACCCACAACAAAAGCAGTTTCAATCCAAAATGTACTCACAGTAGTAAGAGTGAAAGCATGATTCTCAAACGATGACACACTTGGGCAGTTTAGCAAGATATACTAAGAGAAGAGATATGTGTACATATAAACACACACACACACACACACACACACACATAAACACACACACATACACAATTAGAAATACTGAAGCACTGACTTTATGTGGCTTTATGCAAACCACAAAGGACCATAAAGGTAAGATAAGAAAGAGTGACAGAATGTGCAAATGACACTAGAGGTCCTCATAACTACAGAGGAAGGGGTGGAGCTTACAGAGGAAGAGGTGGAGCATACCTGCCCTGGGCGGGCCTTAAAACCGCTCTTCAACATGCACACCTCTATGACATCACATGGGTGCCTGATGACCGAAACTATGGTAACAGACGCATTGCCCCTGATGTAGCGGTACAGTCTCTCTGCACAGTAGAGACACAGAGGGGCCAAAACCCATAGCCATGTCTACACACACACACACACACACACACACACACACACACAAAATATCAACACACATCATTTACCCAAAGGTAAGTGTGGGTTGTAAAAACAGTCAATCTCAAAGAATTGTTGTAGTGAATATTTTAGCTAGCAGGGATATATGAGCTTCAGACATGCTGTTTCCACCACATTCGCAGGAACACTTGCACTTACTGCAAGACTCCCATTAATTATACACAAATATCATAAACATACATGCATGCATTCATTTGATACAATGGACCATTCAGGGATTTTAGGACCATGAGAAGTGAGAATTTACAGAGTGCAAAAACACAAATCTATCATTTGTTTGTAAAGCTGAAGGAACAGCATTCAGAGGCACAAAGATTTAAAGCAGTGACTTTGAACATAGACCGCATCTCCAACTAAAATTACAATGTAATCATCTCTTTATACACTCCTAAGCACTAATCCTCAAGCTAAATACCCCTCATATATTTGTACACCGGGTTTGGAATTTGGAATAACCCACACAAACATTATTAAACCCACACCAATGTTATTAAACCCACATGAACATTATTAAACCCACACCAATGTTATTAAACCCACACAAACATTATTAAACCCACACCAATGTTATTAAACCCACATGAACATTATTAAACCTACACAAACATCATTAAACCCACACAAATGTTATTAAACTCACAAACATTATTAAACCCACACCAATGTTATTAAACCCACACCAATGTTATTAAACCCACACCAACATTATTAAACCCACACAAACATTATTAAACCCACACAAACCTGGGGGAAATGAGGTTGAAATTGTGCATCTTCTTTACACACTTCTCTTGACTTTGTCACCATTTCTCTATCTACTTCCTGACTGGACCACGTATTCGAATGTGGCCTCGTCTGATTGGTCTGTATACAGCCAGGTAGGTGGGTTTCCACATTTGTCTGGTATTTTAAAGCCCCTCTACAGAAATACATATTACAGAGGAGATATTAGAGAGATATCACGCATATTACAACATCTATTTCAAACAAACATACAATTTATGATACCGAGAACAATTTAATAAAGAATTTCCTGCCATTTAAAATGCAAAACTCCATTCAATACACTAACACTGTATGTAACTCCATAAATAACACTTTAACACCATAAATAACGTGTCCGTGTGGGCGTGTCTGTGTGAGGGGTGTGCTTGTTCATGTGTGCGTGTGGCTGCATGTCACTGCAAGAGGAAGAGAGACAAAAACAGAGAGGAAGAGAGACAGGAAGAGAGAGGAAGAGAGACAGGAAGAGAGAGGAAGACAGACAGGAAGAGCGAGGAAGAGAGACAGAAACAGAGAAGAAGAGAGACAGGAAGAGAGGAAGAGAGACAGGAAGAGAGACAGGAAGAGAGAGGAAGAGAGAGTATGAGAGACAGGAAGAGAGGAAGAGAGACAGGAAGAGAGAGGAAGAGAGAGTATGAGAGACAGTGATAAACTTACCCAACCACGTGCACCATCAGTAAAATATAGAAGAGGATAAAAAGGTTGTGAGTGTACCAGAATATCTCATAATTTCCAACCCTGCATAGACACAACACAGAAATAATTTAATCTACAGTTAAACCCTGGGGTGTGTTTGAGAACACAGTCACCCTGGGGTGTGTTTGAGAACACAGTCACCCTGGGGTGTGTTTGAGAACACAGTTAAACCCTGGGGTGTGTTTGAGAACACAGTCACCCTGGAGTGTGTTTGAGAACACAGTCACCCTGGGGTGTGTTTGAGAACACAGTCACCCTGGGGTGTGTTTGAGAACACAGTCACCCTGGAGTGTGTTTGAGAACACAGTCACCCTGGGGTGTGTTTGGGAACACAGTCACCCTGGGGTGTGTTTGACAACACAGTCACCCTGGGGTGTGTTTGATCTGCTGACGCTTGTATTCTACTGTATGTGCCTAAACAACCAGAAACAGCACAAGAATCAGTACAAACACAACACCCGTATACACAGACAACTGAATACTGAATACTAAAAACTACTCTAAATTATCTCACACAGTGGATGCTTAAGAAACGTTTATTACACAAATCCACAACTACAATTTTTACTTCACTTACAGTGAGATAATACAATAGCTATTATTACACACACACACACACACACACACACAGTATCAGTATCTTACTTTCATCTTTAAAATATATTAATATTCTAAGCAATAATGCATCATACAGGGTCATTTTTTACATGTCAGTACAGCTACACTATGAATAGGTGTTTTTGCTTTGCAGCAAAGAATATCTGAGCAAATGAAATGCAACATCTTGGATGTAATTTGCACTGTGCCTTAGACCTGAAGGCCAAGAGGAACAGACAGAGCCCTGCATGCTGGTGTTTACATTCTCAGAACAGACTCTCTCTGAAAACAGCTTCAGACTCTTACATAAAACACCCACCTCTCTACTTCAAGGGGATGGAATCTGAGTGGGTGACATTTGGAAAAGCCCCTCTTGACAGGGGTAGGTGGTTGAGAGGGGTAGGTATTACCGTTAACCAGAGCTGGACGCTGAGCCTGTTCAAAGCTTGACTGTCTTTGAATGCAGCCTTCTGTGAGCCTCAAGCCAATATAAATGACACTTCAAGCAGACTTCAGCTCAGTCAAAGAACAAAAAACAAAGCCTTCTAGAGCATTATGCTGTTATAATTGTGGAGTGTGCGTGTGTGTGTGTGTGTGTGTGTGTGTGTGTGTGTGTGTCTCATAGAGGGCTTGAAGTTGCACCAGGACAGATGGCAATTTCATGGTGGAGACGAGGAGGAGAGACAGGAAGTGAAACAAGAGGAGAGGGCCATCATACCTGATACTACGAGAAGAAGCTGTAAACATCAGGAATAAAACCAGCACCAACAGGACACCTGTTATCCCAGGGACTGACTCAGCGATTCAGAAGATGAGAGGGAAAAAATAACAATTAATCAAGAGGAAAATTCTTTCAAGCTCAGCTTTTCAATGTCTCGCAACAGAGTCCAGTGTTCTCCTGCAGCAGAGCTGACTGAGGGAGCAGCTCACGTGATCAGAGCCCAGTGTCAGTGCGCTGGAACAGGTATGACAGGGCAGTGTGTGTGAACAGACAAGGCTAACCTGTGGTGAGGAGGAGAAGACGAGGGTCCTGCAATAATACACAAAAATTAGCTTAATAATGTTCTAACACGAATCTGTTAGCATTTCTTAGCAAATGAATTAACATGTGCAATGTGTGGCCAGTTAATCTTTTTGACATCTTTCCCAGACATTAACAAAAACACATTTACATTGGGAGCGAATAAACGGTTGCTGGACAAATCAATAATAATGTATGTAAAACATATATTTAATAATCATTTAATAATCATGTATGTAAAACATGTTGAACACCTTCATGAATTCTTCTGTCAAAATCATTCTTACATTAAACTGTAAAGCTGTGTCATTTCTTTTTTCCAGAAGGAGGAATCTGTGGAAATGTACTTATGGTGTGTGACACAGGTTTACCTGTTCAGGTGTGATACATGGACACCACTACACCTAAAGGAAAGGAACCTTAACCAGAACTGCTGCTCACTGTAGTTGCTCCAGTGCTCAAAATTTGGATAAAAAATGATTTTGCTTTACACAATTTTAAATTATTTTACTTTAATTCACTTTTTTATTTCATTATTTAATTTGTTTACTTCTCTATTTGATTCAATTGTATTTTATGTAATTATTTAAAATGCATGTACTTAATTGATTGTATTTAAATAAATTGTTCTATGCAAATACACTCTGAACTGTCACTACGTATGAAAGGTTCACAAAGAAACCTGCTCAAACTTGCTTTGCTTTTAAATGTTCAGTACCAGCTGTATCGCGTAACTGTTCTTGTTTTTAGTATATGTTTCTACACCATTTGAAAATGTTTCCTGCTCTGTGTCCACATGCCCTGAGCAGTGCACCAACAAAAACAGCTCAAAACTATGTCATAATAAACATTTGTAAAGTTTTGTTCTTATTGTTTTAGAACACTGACACAGGTTCAAACTGATCAGTAATGAACGCTGGATAGTAGCAGTCAAGTGAGAAACTTTAAGAAAAAAGTTTAAGAAAAACTTTGAGAAGTTAAAAGTAAATTTGAAAGCCAACAACAAAATAACAAAATACGTACATTTAATCTTAAAGCTAAAAAGCTGTTAATGCTATGATAAAATGCTGGGGCTTGGGGGGGGGGTTACCTGTCCCCGGTACTCTGCTACATTGAGGGCGGGGAACTCATCTGAGTACCTGACAGAAAAGCTGACAGCATTCACCAGGTGTGCACCCACATGGACCACTGCAAAAAACAGCACAGTTTATACACAATAACACAGCTGCAGACTAAACATGCCCAATCTCATTCATTCACACACACACACACACACACACACACACACACACACACAGACATCTGACGGCATGGTATAAGTATGCAGGGAAAAGATCTGCCTGCTCAACAGCTGATAATGTATCTAACAATAACTCTCTCTCTCTCTCCCTCCCCCCCCCTCTCTCTCCCTCTCTCCACTGCTACCACTCAAAGCACACCTCTCAGGGCAGAGTTGATGGTTTATTGGGTAGGTACATGTTGTTGCTGTGGTAATAGGATGCCTCAGAACTTTGGAACTCTGTAATTAGAACATGACCACAATGTCTTGAGACAGGAAGTAGTGGGGAGTCAGAGAAGGGAGACTAAAAGAACATGATGCACCCATGCAAATATTACTGCGCCTCAGTTTAACACTGGCAACTATTACTATTACTATTACTATCACTATTACTATCACTATTACTATCACTATTACCATCACTATTACTATCACTATTACTATCACTATTACTATCACTATTACTGTTACTATTACTGGTCTAATTTTCAGTTTAATCAAGTCATGATTTAGTTGTAAATATTCTTGGCTTGTGGTAATTATTCATAGTTGTAAATAACAGTGGTTAGTATATGGTTAATTTGATTAGTCATGGTTGATTATTCATGGTTAGTTTGATTTGGTCTGAGAACATGAGGACATTTGTGACTAGAGTTTATTAGCTAACATTAGTTTTAGATAGATGATGTTCCAGGTCAGGTATGGGTACCAGAAGTCATACATTAATAACCCACCTGTGTGCATGTGTGTGTGTGTGTGTGTGCGAGACCAAAGATCATATATTATTAACCCACCTGAGAAGATACATATTGCCACTCCGCAAGTCACATGAAAAGTCTTACTTTTGTCCAACAACCTGCGCGCCTTTTTACTAGAGACCTGAGATAGATGAGTGGCATTTTACAGTCGAGTCAAACATACCACCCTCCAGCATAAAACATCAGTCAAGATTATATTAAAAACTCTCTCCCTCTCCTTCATTCAATCAGGAAAATACCAAGACTCTCTCCCAGTCAGGATAATACCAAGACTCTCTCTCCCAGTCATTATAATACTGAATCTCTCTCTCCCTCTCCCCCACCCCCTCTCTCTTTCTTTCTCATGCTTTCTCACCTGATGGGTTCCTCTAAGGACAGTCAAGATAGATCTGCACATGGGCAGTAGCACCAGGCTGCAGTTGAGGTTGAGAACGGAGGCTGATGCTCGGCTAATGCACAGTCCCATCTGAAGAAACAAACAACAGTGTTAGACTTCCACCTGCAGGTGTGGAGGATACACTGCAACAAAAATTCCACCACAAAAGGTTTTGTTCAGAATCCTGGAGGTATTGGAAAAGACAACAGAAACTGTAAAAGGAGAAAAATGGAAATGATCTCACAAGAACAGAGTCTGACCAGATGCAAAGTATGCTTTTATTAAAAAGGAGAGTTAGTGTTTTTTTTCTGGTTTATTCCTAATTGAAGTTTAGGGTTGAGTTTATGGTGATGGTTAAAGCTGGACACACAGACACACACACTCAAACACACACACACTGTTTGGAGGGATCCAAAAACTGAAGATGAGAACTAAAGATTCTCTCTTACATTCTTTTATATTCTCTTACATTCTCTTATATTCTCTTACATTCTCTCTGGGAAAATACGGGCATGCTGCCACACGTCCGCTTCACATGTCAGAACATCTCAGACAGGAGTCACTGAGCTCTCTCTCTCTTTCTCTCTCTCACATACACACACATTCACACTCACACACACACAGTCTCTTTCACACACACATACATACACACACTAATATCAACAAACATTCCAATACACACTTACACATAAACACTCTATTATCACATTCACTCTAATACAAATATACATACTTTAATAAACACACAGACACACTTTTCCATTCGTTTCCATTCACACAATCAATTTGTTGTGTGTGGCTGTTTGTCAAACAACATTAGACGACTTGTGACTACAATTATGTTTTGTCGAAGGACAATGACATAATACACATACAGCTGACTGACACTACGGGGTTAAGGAATGTTCTTTTAACAAATACTTTCTCTTAACACATGCTACATACTGTACAGACCGTTCGGTTTTACCCCCAGGATCTTGTGTAGGTAGCGATACTGTACAGACGGTTTTACCCCCAGCATCTTGTGTAGGTAGCGATACTCTGCTCCGCTGTAGTACAGAATGAACGTCTTCCAAAAAATCCAAGCACTAACGCCAAGCCAAGTGATCTGTACGCACAAAAACACCAGATTACAAACCAAGTGATCTGTACGCACAAACACACCAGATTACAAACCAAGCATCTGTAAAATGCCTAAAATTGGTCATTTAGGAGAGAACTTAATGATAAAAAAATAATGACACGTCTCCAAACGTCTTCTTTTCCTGACAATATGAGAGAAGTGTGATAAAAACGTATTTAACATGAATTTAATAAAGTACCATCTTACTAAAATAAAGTGTTTTCCGCCTTCGTTGGCTATCCAGCTCCTGAATGACAGACCCATCGCTTGACAATTCACAAAATCGCCAGCTTTATGGACCTAGTTATTCCGTGTGCGCGGTGTCCAGTCGCCCATCACCACTGCCGTTGACACGCTCAAATCCGCTTGTAACTGTGCATTAGTTACTCCTTCCTGTTGAGTTCATACCCCTCCGTTTTCGTACTCCAGCGCCGGTCATACTGTTGTTCCGTTTGGACTCGCGAGTGCCCCGCGGCATGCTTTTGAGCGCGAGGAGGGAGTAGGCTGTGACGGAACGCGTTCATAGGGCCGAACAAACTCCCGGAAACGGGAATCCCAGGTGCTCCACTGCAACAGATGTCTTTGGATATTCCGTTACACAGAGCACAGGAACGTGCAATCAGGCTCTCAGAGTGAACGTAGCAATGCGTGGACCATAAATAAAACTATGTATGATCAAATGTCTTCTAACGTCTAATTACTTAGTCATAGACACGGTACCTGATTGAAATATTAAACAAAAAATTGAATCCTCTGCACGAATAACGCAGCAGTTTACACATGATTAAACAACACTGGGTTACTGACGCCACCTAGTGGCGAGCGTACCACAGAACAACCTGCCTCTCCCGCAGCTGTTTGCTGACAGGACCTATATAAATATTCTAACTAAACACAGCATGTTTGTGAACATCTGAACCCCTGGTTCACTCAAGTATGAGAACATTTCAAAGATGTAAAGAGGGAAGTACTCTTTGATATTGGTACTGCATATTCGCTTTACAGTCATTCGCTCACCATTCCTTCTTCTGCTCGCTCACTTACGCAAGACAGTATTTCATTCAGTTTTTCCTAAATATGTCTCTTTATTCGTTTGTTTCCTTCAAAACCACAGTTCAAACTACAAACAACTGAAACAAGAAACCACAGCGTGACTGCCCTTCCCCCACCCTCCCCCTCCATCACCCCTCCCCCTCCGTCACCCCTCCCCCTTCACTTATCTACTGTACAACTCGAGCCGTAACTTCAGTGGATTTGTGGAGCACCTATAACTGCTCCTCTCATTCGACTCGATGGGAGCTGATAAAAGACGTATCCGTTTTCTCCAGTGGTTAATTGTCTTAACGATATTGTTTTTCGTTGGTTTTATCATTGGTAAGTTTATATATGCGTTATCACTGTCGATACTACATTATGCAGTACTGAGTAGAGAAAGCGTGCGCTGCGAAAACACTTGATCAGGTTTGGGAGTTGTAACTCTGTTTCCCTTCCTAAGACCTGCTGAAGAAAGTGCAGCTGTGACTAGTGAACGCTAAAGTTTTCCGCTGTGTACCTGCGTCAGGATGTCGTTAGGGAAGCTGCAGTGCTCCAGCGCAGGTGCTGTAGACTCCATCGGGCTTGACACACTGCTGTAGCTCAAATCCTATTGAAGACAATGCTGTGTCTCTGCATTAAACCAAACGAGTAGATACCACTTAAATACGCAACACAGCTTGAATTAAGAGGTCTTTTACGTTTAAGTAGGTTTTATATTTTTCTTAAAATTGCAGTTTAAAGTGATAGGATAAGTTTAGGTGAAAAAATAAACAATAAAATATTATATATATATGGTATGGTAAAAGTAAATATGAAGTGTGATGGTGACGGTGTGCAAAATGTCAAGTTGTGCAAAAGGAACTGTCTCTCTGAGCTGGTGGAGCTCTGTGGGTGGATGTGGGTGCAAATTAGAAAATTTATGGTCCAGAAGGTGAGGCTGGTGTGACCAGTTTTACAGCATGTGGTAAGAAGCTGTCCTTGAGTCTGGTGGTTCTGGCTCTGATGTTCTGGTACCTCTTACCAGATGGCAGTGGTTGGAACAGGAAGTGGCTGGGGTGTGTGGGGTCGGAGGAGATGTTGCTGGCCTTCTTCACACATCTTCTGTTGTAGATGTCCTCAATGTGTGGGAGAGCTGCTGCTGTAATGTGTTGGGCAGTTTTCACTACCCTCTGTAGGGCCTTGTGATCATCAGCTGTGGTGCTGCCTTACCACACAGTGATGCAGCTCGTCAGGATCCTCTCAACAGTGGATCTGTAGAAGGTGCAGAGAAGCTGTTGAGGCAGGCTGACTCTGCAGTCTTCAGAGGAAGTGTAGGGGTTGCTGGGCCTTCTAGATAATGTGGGAGGTCTCGTGCGTCCAGGTGAGGTCCAGGGTTATGTGGACACAGAGGAACTTGATAATGTCCAGGTGAGGTCCTGGGTTATGTGGACACGGAGGAACTTGAAGCTGTCCACCTGTTCCACCATCGATGCTCAGTGGAGCTTGTGCCTTGTTCCAACTCCTCAGTCACTCTTCAGTAAAGTGACAGTAGGACCATTTGTCTGAAGGCCCAGCAGTAAAATGTGTTTTAATCTGTGTCACCTGTTTGTCTCAGGTTGGTTTGCAAGACCCATTCCTGTCCAGAATGAGAAACCACCACCTAGCTACCTGCGAGAGTTCCTGGATGAAATGCATGCAGAAAACATCAAAGAGCACCTTAGGTACATACACACACATTCGTGTCCACAGCACACCTAACATTTATTTACATTTACATTTATGGCATTTGGCAGACTCTCTTATCCAGAGCAACTTACAAAAGTGCTTAGGGATACTTGGAATATCTAGTGTAGCTCAGATAGACCCGAATTCATGTACTCTAAGATGGAATACTACCAGAAAATAGTCTTATGATTTGCAAGCCTTTCCTATAACCATAATATACAGCTAACTCCTGTAGTCGGAATATACAACCAAGTTACATAACGACTGAGGAAAAAAGACAACAAAACAGTAGCTAAAACATTTATTGTTCAGGTAACTTAAACATTTCTGTAAGGATAGAGTTCTCCTTGCTATATAACATTGACTGTGTCAATATGTTTTGTGAACATTGTTTAGCTTCATTGTTGAATATGTTAAATACATCATCACAGTTCCTCCAATCAGCATCTTCATCAAACAGGAAGTTCACACGTCTGCCTCATTTAGCGGGCACACAGCAGAACCTGAGATTGGCTGAGCAGATTCAGGAGGAGTGGCTAGCGTTTGGGCTGGACTCAGCCGAGCTGGTCTGGTATGATGTTCTGCTGTCCTATCCGAATGGAACCAAACCCAACTACATCTCCATAGTGGATCCACATGGAGAAGAGGTGCAAGCTTCTGAATCCACCACTCTGAAATGACCCAACCCCTAAACCATAAACCTAATCTCTAATCGTCAAACCTAACCTACAATCCACACTGCTGACTTCTTCTTGTAAAAAAGTCATGAAGTCTAGCCTCACCCAAACTGAGATGAATTAAAGCAGTTTGGGGTTAGTGGACATGGTGTCATTTGCTACCAACCCTTTGTCAAAGGATTCCTATGGATTTCCATTCAGAGCACAAGCACTTTGCAGTCAAGTGTTACTGTGAATGACATAATGGCTTCCTTTAACGTTACCGTTAGGACTAGGGTGTAAATGGCAGGTACTTATAGTAAGATTCAGTTTCACACTGGATGACAAAGATGTTGATAACTACTGTATTTGAGTGGTTTAAATAACACAGAATAATAATAACACACTCATACACTTAAACACACTCTTACACACACTTAAACAAACACACTCAGACACACTTAAACAAACACACATACACACACTTAAACCTAAACACAGGCATATATGCTCAAACAACATGGTGCACAATTACTTAATAAGTAAAGAGAGGTGAGTGAAGACATATTACTGGGAAGGGAAGAGATCATTAAAGAAAGCATCAGACAGACAGAATAACAGACGCAGAAAGATCAGTGGAGAATTACAGAGAATGAGAGAATGTCAGGCATGGGTTAGCAGAGAGCAGGACTGGTCAAGAGTGACTCAGCTCTCGCTCATAGTCAGTGTGCTTACTCAGCTGGTTTACCCAACACTGCATGATTGTGTGTGTGTGTGTGTGTGAGAGAGAGAAGAGAGTTTATCATTTACTGCAGCACCCTTATGTCACAAGACTTAAGATAAAGACAAAGAAAATGCCCCAGCCTGCAGTAAAACGTCCCTGAGCCCCTGGGTGCCGTGTGAGCAGCGGCTGTTCTGTGTACAGAGATTATGATTATTGGCACTGTTAACACTGCTTCTTTCACACATTGGTAACACATTTGACATACTATTATAAGAGCAAAATTTGCAGAGTTCTTTACTAATGTGTAAGGGCTCATGTGAAAATTTGATGGGACATTGATATGGAAGGGTCTGGTGGTGAGCAATTGTGATTGGACAGCAGTGTGGAAGGGTCAGTTGCTATGTGAATGTGATTGGACATCAATGTGGAAGGGTCTGTTGGTGTGGGAATGTGATTGGACCATAGCCTGAAAGGCTGCAGCCAGGTAATTGCTCTTTGGTCTGTTCTGAACTGCTACTGTAAGGTGTTTGGTTCAGCATCACAAATCCTGTGATCCTCCCAAGTCAAGCTGTAAATGCTATTCACACTATGACCAATCCACAGTATGATTACTGTTGTTTAAGTGTTAACTCTGTATATGTGAGTTAGGCATCATCATAATGAGGTTTGTGTACGTACTTCTTCTCCCACAGGTCTTTAATTCCTCACTGGCTGAACCAGTACCAGAGGGTTATGAAACCCTAACAGACATCATTCCTCCCTACAGTGCCTTCTCTGCACAAGGACAGCCAGAGGTGATGATGCGCCCACACACACACACACACACACACACACACACACACACACACATGTATTTTCTCTCATGCACAGACACACTGAGCTGTGTTCCTTGTCTCCAGGGAGATCTAGTGTATGTGAACTATGGCAGGACGGAAGACTTCTTCAAGCTGGAAAGGGAGATGGGAATTAACTGCACTGGAAAAATTGTCATTTCCAGATATGGTAAAATCTTCAGAGGAAACAAGGTGAGAGACACAGCTCAGGGACTCTAAACGAAGCAGAACTAACCACCACTTTCATTACTGGACTGAATGACCAATGGAGTCCCTCTCCGATCCAGATGTAGAGTTGCATTGCACTGCACTTGTGTGTGTGTGTATGTGTGTGTGTGTCTCAGGTGAAGAACGCAATGCTAGCAGGGGCCAAAGGTATAGTGCTCTATTCAGACCCATCAGATTATTGTGCTGTGGGTGTAGAGTCGTACCCTGATGGATGGAATTTACCTGGAGGAGGCGCTCAGAGAGGCAACGTGCTCAACCTGAACGGGGCGGGAGACCCTCTCACTCCAGGATACCCTGCTAAAGGTTGGCATTTTCATTTTACAGTAGCCATCAAATATATAATGTTTTCTTTAAATGTATATATTTGTTATTTATACATACTTTTGTATTTATAATTAAATCTGAATTGTTGGTTTTGACCCACAGAGTACACTTACAGATTTAACCCAGAGGAAGGGGTGGGACTCCCCAAAATTCCAGTGCATCCTATTGGTTATAACGATGCAGTTCATCTACTAAAGTGAGATACCCTCTTGCTTGCCAGTCAAATTCAACTTCTTAACCTGATACATTTACAGTCTGGCAAGTTTTTTTAAATACACAATATATATTTCCTATAGACCAGTGTTACTACAGTGCTGATATTACATGGTAGATACTGGGTTCATATGAGTCATTAAAATGTTTACTTTTTGCGAGATACACACTGTCATGTTCACTCATTTATTAGGGTTATATGCCTGTTCTGTCCATCATCAGAGAGAATCAGGTTTACGTGTTACACTTTCACCACAGATAACATGGACATAGACAGAACTGTGAAGAAACATGAACATTATCTGATATTTTGGTCAGCTTTATAACATATTCACCTGCCTCTGTATCTGTGATGTCACTTCCTCTAGGAATATGGGTGGGCCTGCTCCGCCTCCTGATTGGAAAGGAGCCCTTAATGTGTCATATCGTATTGGGCCTGGATTTACCAACGATCTCAGACTAAAGTGAGACACCATCCACCCCTCAGTGCCCTACACTTTTCATTCAGGTGTTCAATGATAAATGGTACATTTGTAATGAGAACGAGGTTAGATTGTGTCATTTACAGGACACACACTTGGACACTGAAACGAACACTGATACATTATCTAACTTGGTAATGAGCTACATACTGGTAACGTGTTACATACTGGTAACGTGCTACATACTGGTAACATGTTACATACTGGTAACGTGCTACATACTGGTAACGTGTTACATACTGGTAACGTGTTACATACTGGTAACATGCTACATACTGGTAACGTGCTACATATTGGCCACTTTGCTGTAGTGCAGGGACATGATGTCAGAATAACATGACATGGCTTCAGCTGTTCTTGTCCTCCTAATAATAAACTCAAAATGAATGAACATCCACACATTCATGTGTAGATAATGGATTAGACTTGTGGACACATGCCATCCTGCTCATAAACCCCTGTGCAAAGCACACACACACACACTACCTTGCCCTTTGACCTTTACCGCTGGTTGGAGGTTTGCTGTTGTGTACTCTCACTTCTCTCTTTCTCCTTTTCTTAATTCCTCATCATTTCTTTTGTGTCTCAGTAAAGTCCGTATGAACATCCACACCTACAACCAGGTGACACGCATCTACAACGTCATCGGCAGGGTACGAGGAGCCCAGGAGCCAGGTAGAGCAGGGCCCGGCTCACCAACCCCACCCCCATAGGCGTCCCCTGACCCCGCCCCCTGTGCATCACATGCCCGTGTCCCTTCCTACTGAAGGGAGAGGTCAGCCAATCAGCGAGGCTCGGTCCAATGTGACGCCCATGGTGTTGTTTAGCGTCATGGTTTAGTTGAACCCGAGTGGAAATCATGGCCATTGATCCAACCGTCACTATGACACAACTTTTTACCCTCTGCTATGTTATACTGTGTGTGTGTGTGTGTGTGTTTGTGTGTGTGTGTGTGTAGACAGGTACGTTCTCCTAGGTGGGCATCGTGATGCTTGGGTTTTTGGAGGAATTGACCCAATAAGTGGAGCAGCAGTTGTGCATGAGATTGTTCAAGCCACTGGGAAACTTATGAAACGAGGTGTGTGTGAGACACTCATAATCACTAGCTTAGTCACACACACACACACATGAGGAAACCCCACATCTCTGATACAAATGTTTGGTTCATATATTGTTTGTGTGTGTGTGTGTGTGTGTGTGTGTGTCAGGATGGCGACCCAGACGTACTCTTATCTTTGCCAGCTGGGACGCAGAAGAGTTTGGCCTGCTGGGATCTACAGAATGGGCCGAGGTACTACACTAAAGAGAGCAAGAGAAAGAATGAGAGTGTGTGTGTGTGTGTGTGACTGAGAAAGAGAGAAAGCGACAAAGAGAAATTATGTATTTGTGAGTATGAGAGAAAGATATAATCTGCCTGCTCATGCTGTTTCAGTGTTGTTCATTAGTGCCTGAGTATGTCATTGTGTGCGTGTGTGTGTGTGTGTGTGTACAGGAAAATGTTAAAATACTTCAGGATAGAGCAGTAGCTTACATTAATGCAGACTCTGCCATCGAGGGTAAGCTTGAACTCACTCAGCAAGTTATACAATAATTGATTATACATTCTGCACATTTGTTTATATATATACATATATATGTGTGTGCATGTGTGTGTGTAGGTATGTATACACTGAGGGTAGACTGCACTCCCTCTCTACATACACTAGCTTACGATGTCACCAAACAGGTGAGCTTTGTGTAAAAGGTTGCTTTCCTTTAATCATTTGCATGACTCAGTCCTTTGTTGAGACTGGTATCTTCTACATGCTAACAGTTACTACCATGTTTGTGTAGATTGAGAGCCCAGAGGTGGGAGAGGAGGGGATGAGTCTGTATGACAGCTGGCACAAACGTGACAATTGGACCAACAACCGAGACGCCCCCCGGTACAGCAGGGTGTTGTGGGTAACAGCAGGGTGTTGTGGGTAACAGCAAGATGCTGAAAGTAAAGGGGATTAGTGCTGTTTCCAAGTACAATTTCAGACCTTTTCACTGGAACAAAGTGTTTGAGGCACGAAATGTTATTTTGTTTGTTTGTGTGTGATCTATAGGATCAGCAAACTGGGCTCTGGGAGTGATTTTGAGGCATATTTTATTAGACTGGGAATCGCATCTGCAAGGGCGAGATACACCAAGAACAGCGTGAGTGTAGAACCCAGTACAGAACATCCTGAGTATTGTGTGTGTGCGTGGGTGTCCTCTCCTAGAAAACAGTGTTTGTGTGTGCGTGGGTGTTTGTGTGTGCACATAGTTCATAGCATCCTGTGTTTTTCTGTGTGGGGGTATATCCTCTCCCAGCAATCAGTATGTGTGTGTGTGTGTGTGTGTGTGTGTGTGTGTGTGTGTGTGTGTGTGTGTGTGTGTGTGTGTGCAGCATGATCACATGGAGGGAGTGAGCAAAGCCGTGTTGTTGTTGGCTCAGAAAAGTGCAAACTTCACACTGTCTGTTTACATGTGTGCATGTGTATGTGTGTGTGTGTGTGTGTGTGTGTCCCCTCTCAGAAAACAGAGAAGTACAGCAGTTACCCCGTTTACCACAGCGTATACGAGACATTTGAGATCGTCGAGCGCTTTTACGACCCAACGTTCCAGCGGCTGCTGACTGTGGCCCGTGTGCGGGGGGGCCTGATTTTCCGTCTGGCCGACACCCCCATTCTCCCCCTAGACTGTGTGGAATACAGCGTCTCTCTCTCCCAGTACGCTCACAGCATCCTGCAGGTGGCCCAGAAACACCCCGAGGCCATGCAGCGTTACGCCGTCTCGTTCGGTGAGATGCCAGAACATAACCCTCAGACGGGGTTTGGGTCCTGACCTTTGACCTGTGGAACCTGAGCCCATTCCTCTGTCTCTGAATTGCATGTTTTTATCTTTGTTCATGCACTCTTTATCTGACTCAGGGTTCAGTAGTTGTTCTTTATCTGGGTTTGGTTGTCGGGGCGCAAGTTCAGTTTTACATGCATGTTGGCTGAGGAGTGGCTCTGAAAACCACTCGTGACTCGTGTGACTCATTCTTACAGTGTAAGAGTAACTTGTTTTTGTTTTGGTAGATGCACTTTTTTCTGCGGTGGACAACTTCACACGTGCAGCAAAAGATTTTCACCAGAGGCTGAACAAAATGGACACAACAGAGTAAGGCTGGATGTACTGCACACACACACACACACAAACACTGAAGGTAAAGTTCATAAAGGTACATCTTAAAAACATGCACTTCGTCACACATCCCCTCTCCCCTCCACCTTCTCACCATCTCTCTCAGTCTTCTGGCAGTTCGGATGGTGAACGATCAGCTGATGTATCTGGAGCGAGCCTTCACAGACCCTCTGGGGCTGCCCGACCGGCCCTTCTACAGGTACCAGCCAACTCGGATCAAGGACCAAACCACCTGGTGCAGGTGCTGTGGGAACTGGAGACATCAAATCAAATTCGTCTGAAACGCTTGGAGATTCATCTGAATCACCTTGAGATTCATCTGAATTGCCTGGAGATTCATCTGAATCACCTAGAGAGAGCACATTCAATTCCCAATGATGCCACAGCCATCTGTAGTTGGGAATTGTCCCGACCCCTCAGAGAGGCGTACCCCCTCCCTGTCAGTTACAGTGCGGCTAGCCAGTCATAGGCTGTGAGCTCAAGGGGGTGGACAGTGTGTCACACTGCCCCTTGAAACGATGCACGTACCCCAGGAGGAAATGTGACATCCTTCACCCTTGCTGGTGACTGATTGGGATGTGAAACTGATTGTTAAACTGGCTGCAGCTAACATAAAACAGTTCAAACCCAGTAAACTCAAGTAAGAGAGACGTCCTGCAGAAAAAGCCTGGCATTCATTGAAGATCAAGTGACCTCTGAGTCGATAGTTTTCTGATGTACACTGTAATGCAGTGCATTACTGAAGGTAATATCAAAGATGATGAGAAGGTGGTAACGTGGTCATTTCATACACACTCGTACAGTGACGTCGTTTTCAGCTTCTAGGCATATAATTGGTCACATCTTAGTCGCTCTATGGATCATGTCTTTCTATCATTTGCTTGCTGACACTTAAGTTTGGCCTCAGCAATTTACTGTTACTTGCTAGCTGGTTAAAACCTCCCATTTTATGAGGTTGCCAGTATAATACATCTTGAAATACGGTGACACTGGTTTTGTCCAGAGCAGGGGAAGGTCACTGTGTGGCTGAAGCCACCAGCCCTTACCTCAGTGGTCATGGAGTGTGTGTCCAGGGCTACTGCTGTACAACCACAGCTGGAAGGGCTCAGGACAGCACTCACACACCACATAGTACCATGGGTCTCACTACATACTTGCTTTTGGAGCACAAAGCTGTAGTTGAAGTTTCAGTTCATGGGGGTTGGTGTCGTATGGCTGTGTGTCACAGCTGGAGCAGAGATGGGTGTCACATGTTTGATACAAACAGACAGGTGTGACCTTCATCAGTCAGAAACACTCAGGAACAAAACCAGAGATAAACAGGCGGGGTTCAGAAAGAAAAAAAACCAGAAATAAACAGGCGGGGTTCAGAATAAAAACAGCCGCTCTGCCAAGCACCAGGAGATGAACACACCAGGCAACAATCTGAAATGGAACAAACTATCAGGCAGCAAACATGAAAACAGCATATCAAATGCTGCAAAGAAAGGAACAAATGGAACAAATCCTAGAAGTAAATATATAAATGGAAAGAACCTAGTACACATGATTATAAGACTGCAGAGCTGCATCTTCATAGAGGCAGGGGGCGTGGTTTGTGGGGTGTCCTGGGGCGGCATCCGCTAATGAGGGCCTGGCAAACAGCCAGTAATAATAGAACTTGTTTATTTGTCACGATTGCTAAAACAAAAGAATGGCATGAGGCAACAGACCAAGAGCTGCCAAAAACAGGTGCCTTAAATACCCTTGAATGGGACAAGCTCCCTCTACTGGACATTGGGAGGTGATGCCAATTCAGAAAGACACGACCAAATACTGACGCAAAGTAGTTAACATTCTTTTACGTGACACTTTGATTCCGTTCATTTGTTAAATATATATTTATGTAACGTTTGTGTTTTCTTTAATCTCTCTAACTGTCAGACACATCATCTTCGCTCCGAGCAGCCACAACAAATATGCCGGTGAGTCGTTTCCGGGAATTTATGACGCGTTGTTCGACATCGAGAGCGCGGCGGACCCGGCGAGGGCCTGGGACGAGGTGAAGCGTCAGATCAGCATCGCCGCCTTCACAGTCAACGCCGCCGGCAACACACTGAGCCCCGTTGCTTGAGGTCACGCAGAGAGCGTCTGTTCGTTTAACACAAACCTGTTCTGTGCGAGTGTTGATACAGGAGCAGGCTGAACCGTGTTTGTTAATGTAAGGTCAGTCTGCTGAATGTGTTCGCACACTGAGAAGGATTTTTATGTTTTACTGAAGCACCGAACACTGGCAATTAATTACTGGAGCTACACTCCAGTAATTAATCTTACTTAATCTTAATTTTTTTTATGAACGCGTCTCTTTATAATGATGGTTACACCTTTTTGGACCGAATTAAAAGCGATCAAATTTAGCCGGAAGACACTAATGAAGTCCAGTGAATTTATATTTCCACAAGGTGGTGCTGCTGTGCCCCCGGCTTCTTCTGACGATATACTGAAGTACTGAATGAACATGGCTGCTACAGTGCTTAATAAGCCATTTCAGAAAAGGAATCATCCACTGCTTCAACTACTAATCAGTTGAAGCACCAGCCTTGAAAATGAATCAAGTTATGGTGGAAGGAAGCTATATTTATAATCAGTAATACCAGAAGATCAGATGTTGGGGTTTACTAGAGAGAAGTGCTTGAAATAACTGGACATTCACTTTAATGCTGTAAAAAAGAGTATATGAAGGTAAAACACCTGTTCAACTGCTGTCATAGATAAATCAGGTTGCAAGGTATACAGTAATTACTTCAGATAATTACATAGGGTTCAAAGTTGTTTAATAACGAGGTCATTCTCCCTGCCGTATCACTATGGGAGTCGTTACCATGGTAAAGTGGAAGTGAAGATTTGGAATTTGTTCCTCATGCAGTCTCACCGATAGGATAATACTGATCACAGTTTGGGACTGCATGACAGTAATGAGTAACTTAAACACTAATAAAGAAGCCACTAAACACCCTAAATAAAAACGATTGTGTGAAGTTTGTGAGTTTTACACTAATAAATCCAGCAACAGTCAAACCCTTCTTACGTCTTTTACACTATAATAGTCTAACATCTGTTTCATGGTTTGCATTTATACATAACACTTGTTCATACGTGTTACAGCTTTATAGATATAATTGTTTACAGAGTCTCAAACTAGTAGATCCAGAATATTGGCAAAGAAGTGAATTGTCATTTACTATTCATTAAATTCTTAAATGAAAAAATACTATCGCATAGGATTTAGCAGAAAGGTGAGAAATCTACAAAATTGCTGACAATTTTATTCTGATTAGTGATCCACTGCTTTAGTCTGACCTCTTTACAAGACATGACAATCTGCTCACCGATCTTATTAAACAGCTCACTGCCCTCAGAAACCACTTTAGACCTCAGTAGTATGGAGTCAGTAATGTGAGATTTACTGTCCAATCAGCAAATTTGTCATGATATTGCCCATTCCCCACCAAGCAATTTAAATATATAAACATACTAAAGACAGTGCTACGATATTAAAATGAACTTTTCCCCAGAAACTGTAAATTGTTTAAGCTGCAAGTCGGCATGGCAGGTGCTTGGGAAAGGGAGGGGAGGTTCAGACTCCCCTCCCTTTCCCCAGGATAAACACATGGATGTTTATTGTTTGAGCAGTAACTGAAAAATTCCTCTCCATCAAGGACCGACTAACATAGCAGTAAAGTACTGAAATCTTAAACCTGGTTCATTTGAGGATTTTACACCATTACGTCTGAGGACTCTCATCTCCTGTGAGCTGCAGGAAAAAAGTAAAATTAATAAAATCACTTTTGTCAATATCAATTGATATTTTTGGTGACATAAAAGACTTATTGCTCCTTTATGGTTAAACAGTAACAGGTATTAAATACCTGTCAAAGAAAATCAAGAAAACTCATCTAGTAAAGACACACAGTGATGTCAGAAACCCTTCACCTTAATTTCACAAACACACCTTTTTTCATCAGCCACTATGGGAATTAATGTTATTATGATCTCATTCTTAAATGATTTATGATTAGAAATGAGAAACACACACTGGTTCGTTTCCCAGGCACCACATGCAGCAGGGCGTTTTTACACTGATTAAGATTCAGAATTTAAAGTTTAAATTCTCAACTGGAAACTAAGTACCTGATAAAGGTACAGTACATATAATCACACCCCACAAATTCACACAAACTAAATCCACCGGTAGAGTCTTGCCATGTAGTGCCATCTCTCGCCCTCATGTCTGCTTCTTCCCTTCCTTGAGCTCGACGAGGCAGAGCTCCAGGTTTCTGCACCTGTCGGAGGACGCGTTCTCTTTTATCTTCTTATTGACGTACTTCAGCACGTCTTCCAAGCCCTTGGGCTCGGGGGGGTACTGGGGCAGCAGGCAGCCACGCAGGTGGGACTCTGTGCCGGGCATGACCAAACCAAACAAGAAGCGCAGGAAGAGGTCCAGGTGTCCGGTGTGGCTGGCCAGGGCGCGGTCCACGGCCTGGCGGTAGAGATCCACCACAGGCCGGTCCTTCCACAGCTTGGCCACTGTGGTCTTGAGTTGCTGCTCAAAAACGCTCTTGCCCTTGATGCGGAAAGTCACATATGTGTACATTGCTGCCATGAACTCCTGCACGCTGTAGTGCACGAAGCTGAAGGCCCGCCCACACGGGTACCCGCCCTCACGCATCACCTCTGTGGAAATCCCGCAGCGGTTGCTCACGTCCTCCAGATCCAGCTCGAAGGCGGAGACCTCCGCCTCGTCGAAGAAGTCCCTCTCCTCGAGAACCATGCGCAGGGCAAGTTTCCCCATCTTCATCAGAAATGCTTTGTCACCGTCCTTCCAGCGTGACGCCTCCAGGCCCGTGCCCACGTAGCGCTCGATCTTGCGATTCATCTGCACGATTACATACTGTGTGTAGAAGCCAGTGATCGGCGGCGGGCGCTCGATATAGTCAGGATCGTCGAAGCGTCGTTCTAAGATAAACGACACAATCCAGCAGAGGAGCGGCAGATGGCAGATGTTGTAGAGGGCCGGCGAGCGCTTGACGTGAGCAAGCACGCGGGGACCTAGCGTGGCATCCTTCGTCCTCTTGGTGAAGTACTCGTCCTTCTGCGCATCCCCGAAGCCTTTAAGGTCCACGAACCTGCTGACGTACTCGGGAGGGACCAGGTGAGAAGCAGCCCGGTGGCAGGTGATCCAGACCCGTGCGTTAGGCAGGATGGAACCCTTGATGAGGCTGGTCAGGAGGACGTCCACGGTCGCCGGAGTCTTGACGTCCGTAATGGTGGCGTTGTCTCTGAAGTTCAGGGGCTGCTTGCAAAGCTCCAGTGCGTCGATGACAAAAAGACTCAAGCAGTCCTCGTTCTCCAGGAAGTCAGCGTGCTTCGCTTCCGGGTAGAAGCTACTGATCATCTCTAGGAAGGTTTGGTTCCCATCCTTGAACAGATGGAGCTCACGACCTGGAAGCGAAAACAAAAACTGAAAGTCCTGGTTGGTGAGCTCGTTTGTCCAGTCCATGACAAACTTCTGTACGGCCACCGTGAGCCCGACGGCCGGCAGCCCCGTCATCATGACCATCCGGACCAGACCTTCGCCCTCTAATGGCCGGAATATATCACTGGCACGTATAGGGGTCCCCTCTTTGCAGAAGTAGTTGGGCCTGTGGACGTCGTGCTCCGTGTTGACGCCACAGTCACCGCCGATGAATATGGGCGGCTCTACATAAACGTCACTCACAAAGCGCTGTTGCCCTGGACGACACATGCCCTCATACAGGTTATAATTACGCCTACTGTTGGTCAGCCTCATCTCATACTGCAAGAGAACTGGAGAGAGAGAGAAAGAATATTTAATTAACCTTTTGAATGGCCAGTTATCCTTAATATTTCTGAATACACTTTCAGAAAGCTGTGGGACACATCAGACAAATGATGTACTGAAAGAAAAAAGATCTGAATGTCAGTAATGAAAGGTGTACTCACTTGTTGCTTGGAGTTCCTAAACTGTTAGTTTTTAATTTTACATCACAGCAAATGTGCTATTAAGTTTAGAAGTAAATGCAATTACTGGTACAGTTCTGAATCTCGACAGTTCAGTGATATTGCACGTCTGACATCTGTGCACTATACAGGAATCAACAGAATATACTCACACAGGTGAACATGCAAGTTTAGACCTTAATACTTAAAATTGCTCAGTACAGTGCATAACAGATTCAAACATCTAATATCAAAAATACCCATCTAAAAAGGCCACCCTACGTCCACTCCACCTCTGGTCTCTGCAGGCCACCCTACGTCCACTCCACCTCTGGTCTCTGCAGGCCACCCTACGTCCACTCCACCTCTGGTCTCTGCAGGCCACCCTACGTCCACTCCACCTCTGGTCTCTACAGGCCACCCTACGTCCACTCTACCTCTGCTGCAAGCGTGCGCGAGGGCCTCAGCCACGGGTTGCTTGCGGATCTCCTGCAAGACCCGTACGGCCATGTACACAGCATGACCTTTCCCTCGCCGCTCGAGCATGTGGTCCACGACATCCAGCACATCACTGTCCTCCAGCTGAGACAAAACAAAATGCTTCTTATACAGACTGCACAGGCCACGTTTAAACCAGTGCAGCTCCTCGGGTTTTAGCATGGAGAGGCACTCCTGCATGGCCTGCAACACACACACACACACACACACACACACACACACACACACACACACACGATTAAATGCCATCTGAACGCAGACTGGGGAAAAAAAAATTTAAAAAAAATTTACAGTTTTGGTGTGGATGTTCTAGCACACCATGTTTAAACTGGTGAAGTGCTTGTTAATGGATTATTAGTCTGGTGTGCTGGGTGGATTATGGATGATGCATAAATTTATTTCCAAGATAAATATAAATTGGTAAAAGGTGTTGTCCATCACAGGCGGCTCCTCATGCAGGTGGAGAACAGCACAAGGGTGGAAGTGAGGAGGACAGAAAAGGGAAGCTACGCTGAAGCCTAAAATCTAAAATCGAAGATAAACAAATATTGAGCATCAGTGCATAATCATGCGTCACTTCATTGGTTTGATATACGTTTCCTGTTTTTTTAATGTAAAAAAAAAAAAAAAAAAAAAAGTACTAAAAATAAGCAGTGAGCAGGTGTGTGAAAACCTTTGACTGGTAAAGTGTGTTACCAACTAACCTCTCCACATATTTTGCTAGTTTAACAGCCTGCTAACAGTATTTCCTACTCTCTTGTACAGCACAGAAAGTCAGCTGGCACATGTCTCTCCTCTATACAGACCTTTCACATCCCTTACCTTAAATACATAGGGCAGAGTGAGGCTTGGATGTACATTCCCTGACTGCAGACCAACACCCTCTGGTGGTGGAGGGAGAGGCTGGTCCATTTCAGGGGGGGGCTGCTCCTCTATCATTCTTTGTTGCTCCTTTCTCCATTTGTCTTTCCACATTTCAAATTCTCGATCCTCCTCCATCTCTGCTGGCACCTGCTTCTGCCTAAACATTGTTTAATGTTTAAACCCCCCCACACACAAATCTCTCTTATTTTCCAGTTTAGAGGGAAATGGATTATTATTTGCTACATATTACCATCACCAAAAAAACACATTGTGCCCGAAACAAGAATGTTTAAATGTCCATATTTCCAAACCACTGGATGATGCTAACAAAGGCCAAGTGTGTAACTTGACACACTTGGGATCATAACAGACACTGTATACTCAGGCAGATGCTGGAAATCAGCCAGTTATAGATCCAAAGTGCACCATCACACATTTCAGTCTTAATGAGTGAGTTCATAACCTTCAGTAGTCCAACAACCAGACTCAGGTTGCCTTTACATTTGATTTTATCTATGAAAGTAAACCAGAGTCCCTTTTGTTGTTTTTCTGTTGATAAAGTGCTGGTCAATCCGTTAAACACGGACTGATGGAGTTTGAGAGAATAGGTTTCCATATACTACAAGTCAGGAACCAAAAATTCGTTCACAAGCGTTAACTGGTGCTGACCCAACTTTCCATTTCTCTTTGAATGGCTTTTTGAATCAGTGAAAGCACTAGGTTGTTCGCCACTGTGAGGAAGCATTTATGCAAACTAAATTTACATGACTATTTACATGACGTAAAATTCTGTGTGATGTGTGTGCATTTTTATCCATATGTACATGAAAACAATGTTTTTGTGTGTAGGTACCCGACTTGGTTAAGGAAAGCTCCCTCTGTATGGACGCTGGACTGCTGCCCTTGGGTGATGGATGTAATGCCAGTCTCTGGCGAGTCTGGGCGGTGCAGGCTGATCCTGTGATACACAGAGAGACACTCCAGTGAATCATACCTACAACTACCATGCCTTTGCATACACATACCGAGTGCCTATTCTGCATATGTCCAAGTATTGTGAGCGCCTATTATTTCTTAGCCATGTATGCGTGTATGTGTACCCTGCCGGCACAGTGGACGTCTGCAGGTTGACTTTAACTGCAGGCATAGCAATGTCCCCATCTTCTCCATCTTCATGGTCATCGCTCCGCATCGACCCGTAGCTACTGGGCGGCCGCTCCATTACTCTGTACAAACCGTACCATATAAATACCGTTCGAAGAGCGGGTTGCAACAATTCCTACATTAAAGGCGATTTCTCAAATGCACCGTAAAGCATCAGATTCGTTTGATTTTAATAAGTCAGCCGCGTATTCTTTGTTTACATGCATAAACATTCCCTCCAGGTGTTTTCTGCTAGGGATAAGCGTTACATTTATGACTTTTTGAAGAAGATTATTAAACTACTAATTCAAAGATACCATTCCATACTTTTGTTTTTGGTCTTAATGCCTTTGGTCTTTAGGCGCACTATATGCCTAAAGTAGGCATCGGAAATAAAAACTCATGAAAACAAAGTCGGCGCATGTGGTTTACATAAACCCACGAGAGAAAGACTTACAGATGTGGTAAACAAACATGTCACTAATAGCTGGACAAGGAACCTAGCTAAAACTCTACTTTAAAAGTAGCTCTTACCTTTCCTCCTCCAAGTCACTATCGTTCCCAGACATGCTCATGTTGAATATCCCTCAAAACGCAGAAAAGCAGATGACCATTATTTCTTTTTAGAGAGAGAAGAGAGAGAGAGAACAGGTTAGAGTCGCACCACGATGCAAAACGTCAAGTTGGTCAAGTTTATTAGCTTAGCTAGAAACAGCTAAAAAGCGAACGGACTTGGTTAAGCTCCGTGTCAAATATATGCAGCCACTCGAAATGGCTTTAGAAGTTAGTTAGATAATCCCGTACCCCGATGCAAATGTACAAACGTCCAAGACAAATTAAACTAATGTTGTCTTAAAGAAGGCAAAACTCACTTCGGTTGACATCCGTTTAGTCGCCCCACTTCCGCCTTCACGATACGCGTCGCGGAATCATCACGTCACCGTGTAGTTTCACTTCAGTCTTAACGAACGTTTAAGGGCGAAATAACCAATTAAAATGTTACTTCCTACCGCTCTTAACAACAATATGAAAAATGTCCTTGATGCGACAAAGACCTGGATGACTACTCCCTGTAGTAGTACTCTTCCTCCTCACAAATATTCATTCCAGTGAGCGACCAGCGATTAAAACCCCCCTCCAAAACAGAAATTAGAGTAGCGGGTTTTTTATAATCAGAAAATAAAAGTGCCCGAAAATTCCTTACCGTGGATCAAAACGTTCTGCCTCTGCTCCTTTTAGTCCGTTTGGCCAGTTAAATACCATCTCCAAAATATGAACTAACTACAGGCTTCAACAACACATCTTTAACGGATGATTTAGACTTTTTCAGAACTGGCATGAGATGCACCACACCAAATCCCCCAAACATTCACATGATAAGGAGGACGAGACAGTCATGACTTAAACGCGTAAAGTTTAATTTCAATAAACAATTTTAAAAAAATCAGAATAAAAGAATAAGAGCGAGTATGGAAAATGGAGGTAGAGTTAGAAACCGCTAAAGGACAAAACGAAGAAAACAAAATTAGAGGCATGAGATGCACAAACTGTTGCACACAGATACAGTGTTGTTTACAACTACATTACACGTTTATCAAACAAAGGATGGATTAATATGATCATAAGATATTAAATATTCCAAATCAGTACTAGGACAATAGATGATATTGCACATGATTTAAAAGAGTCAGGGGATCAAGTCTCATATCTTCATTCTGAACTTCAGCAACTGTGAAAGTGGGAAAAACAGAAAAAGGGAAATATTTCAGTTCACTTTTCAGTTCCTTTGCCTCCTCAAAATACTGTCACTCCATTGTTAATTATCTGGAGAAGCACAAAGGGCTTAACACAAGTTTATAAGCGCAACACTGGATTGCTATTCAAGTTACCTTCATGTTCTGTAAATACAGCTCCAGGTAACACACACCTGTATAGTTCACATAGTAAAAACCAACCTTCACAGTATTAATAATCTAATTCAGCAGCTCTTTCAACTTAAACTGCATTCTTTCTAAACCATTATTTATATGAAATGGGTTACCAAATACTCTAATGTACACAAGAGGATTCTTATTCCAACCCTTCCATGAATTCTATCCCTTTAACTCACAACCCAGACATTCAAACTCTGCCTTCATAGATGCTTCAATCTTTAAAAAGCTCGGAGGAATCAGCGGACATGGGCTTCAAAAACAAGGAAAACAAGGAGCTTCCTACATGGAAGAGTTCTTTTTATTGTAACTAGTGATGTTGTAAGCTGAGAGTTCTTTTTATTGTAACTAGTGATGTAAGCCTATAGGATGATCGTTTATCAATAAGTGATGTCATTAAGTGACCATCCCGTGAGCAAGAGTGACTCGTTTGGTAAAAACACTTCTGAAGGCAAGGAGATGCAAATGTTTAAGGAATCAGCAGCAGAAGGGGAAATGTTTGGAAGCATAAAATGTTTGGAAAAGAAAAGGTGCATGTTTAAAAATGAGAAGAAACCAGTTTCAGCAACACCCAGTTGATTTACTCCCACAGGTGCCCGACAGTAAACACGCTTGGTGCAAACTCAGGAAGGGAGCACTGTGCTTGTGTACACGCTTTCTCACACAATGTGGTCAAAAGCCCGCATACTGCATAACTATGTGCACCCATGTAGAACTGCTATAATATTATATGCAATATGTTCTCTTGGATACAATGGACTTGCCTTCCCAGCTGATGCACAGGGATGGTAATGACAACTGCTACTAAAAATACTGTCGAATAGATTCATCCTTCTGAGTAAATTACACTCAAGATCATCTGATGGCATGTTTTGTTCAGCATTATAACGCATTATAACTCTTAACAGTGGGCACTGTACCACCAGGACACCAAGCACATGATTTTTCATGTTCCTGAAATTGAAGGTCGTGTCTCAGGCTTGCAAGTCAAGTCCTTGTAAAATGAACATGGATCCAAGTGCACATAAGTCGAGCACAACTGCATTTGTACAAGTGAAACGTCTCTCCTCCCCTGATCTCTTTAGTGCTGACCCCAGACCAGCTCACACCTGTGCAGTGGTTTTGCAGCCTGGTACATTGCTTCCCCCCACCCAAAAACACACACACACACACACAGACACAGACACACAGACACAGACACACACCCCACAACAATAAAAAAAAACACTACTTTTACCTTCTACTTTTAAAGCAGACCTCCAAGTGTGAGATTCTGTTTGGACAGAGGTCTGGTTAAGATGTGACCAGTGCTGTTAATTGCAGGTACGGGAACCCTCCAGTCTGCAGACCTCGGCTCACGAAAGACGTTTATATCTGCCAAGCTGAATCTGTGCTACTAGAGCAGTACAAACACTGGCTTGTGCACAGCAAGGGTTTCCCATGACTGCAATACCCAGTAAAGCAGACAAACTGAACTAGCATCTTTACACCGGTGCAAAAAAAATAAAAACAATCCCACTGAAGACACTGGACTATGACGCGGAGTTGTTTGTACCTTTTTCGCGCTGGTGGGGATGTTTGGCGACTTCGTGCTGGCGGTGTGGGGAGACTTGGCCTGTGGCCGGTTCACCAGGGGAGACCTGCCGTTTGCAGTGCTGGATCTTGCTAGGCGGCTGGTGGAAGCAGGGGACTTGCGGGCACTGTTACGGAGTTTACTGATGCCCCTCTGCAGCCTGCTGTTGCCCCGACCAGATTTCTTAGGGGTGTTATCAATCACAAATGCCATGGACAGCCTGCGATCAGACTAGACAAATGCAAAGAGGAAGTCAAGACCAAGAGACAGACTCACAGCACATATACAAAACAAGAGATCACGGAAAACACCAAAATTCTGCTCTGGAAAGCAACTGGATAAAAGTACTGTACATTTCTGTGGTCCTCTACATACATAATACACTAACTGACAGATGGATGATAATGGCTACTTACTGAAGAGTTTGGTTTGTTTTCAGAATTGCTGGACGTGGAGCGAAGGTTCCTACCCTTGGGGGTCGCCGGACGAGGAAAGCAGCTCGCAAGCTTCTTAGCCTGCGCAGTAAATAAAGATTAAACAATACACGGACTACATTTTAAGCATTTCGACTTCTAAAACCAATACATCTCCATGTCTAACTGCATGCATCACACAGTTCAACCACACAATTTAGTGCAAGCAGTTTAGTAGTCCAGCGCTTGGTTCAGTATTGCTAGGAAAGCGTTCCATCTCACCTCGGGGGTGTCTGGGTGCTGCAGCTGTCTGGCTGGGCGTTTGGGGCTCAGCGGGCCGCGTGCAGCACGAGCAGGGCGCGCCTGGCCTGGTTGAGCTCCACCCCTGGATGGCTCCACCGCAGTGCTGCAGCTGGTCTGAGTCGGGAGCACGCTGCAGTGGGAGGGCTGGGAGGGGCCATGGTATCGAGAAGCCACTGGGAGGGCCAGCGAGAGCCCGTGGGAGGAGAGAGAATCCAGTAGCTGCCCAGGGATCATAGAGGCACGGCGAATAGTGTCATCAGGATCACCAGTGCGAACGTCCTCATCAGTGATGGGGAGACAGGAGTACCCAAGGCTAGGCTGTGGGGGAGCAACACAACAAAGAATGAAATGAATGGGGGGGGGGGGCAAAGAGCCTGAACAGACGTAAGGTGAGCAAGGACACTGATGAGCTAAATAATTTCAGTTTAAAAAGAAATTAATGCCCAGAGAAATTAATGTATCAAATACTCAGAACATCTAAGGGCCAGAACTGAGAAACTAATGAGAACTAGCAAAAAGGAAAGTCTTATGTCTATTCTGAAGGTCATTTTTACATTTGCCTTTCAAAAAGTACAGAAGTATAACTATGTTGAGGCAACACACACACACACACACACACACACACACACACACACACACACATACCCTGGACTCCAGGGGGTAGCTGCTCTTCAGGTGGGGTAGACAGGCTTTATTACGTGACTGCAGCTCTGCGATACGCATCCAGTCGTCTGCTACATGGTCTGGCTCATTCTCCGTCCCCACACAAAATGTGCTTGTGGCTACATCACACACATATACACTAAAGTAACTTTGTGCTTGTGGCTACATCATGACACATATACACTAAAGTAACTTTGTGCTTGTGGCTACATCACACATATACACTAAAGTAACTTTGTGCCCCCCTTTACAACAACTAAACCAATTCAGGTGTACAGAAACATTGCGGGCCTCGTGTGTGGCGTGAGCCCTCACTCACCCCTAGGGGGAGGGTTGCAGTGCACTCTACTTCGGCGGTATCCCGGTAAGCTGAGGAGCTTGTCACTGGAGCTTGCGATGTTGGGCTGTTCCAAGATCTCCATGGAGACAGGGCGGGGTTTTTGTGAGGCCAAGTTGAGCTGGGAATGGGTGGAGTGGAGGCTGTAGAAGGACTCATCCATTTCCTCCGCCCCACCACCAGGGGGCATCTGCACATCACACATTACAGCCCTTTAACTTGATTTCCGAAACTCTGAATGTACAGTAAAGGTTAATGTTGCGCACTAAGAAACTATCCAAAACCAGTCATAGTGATGTCCTGTTCTGTAAATAACACAAACATGACATCTACCTGAAGATTAACTTGGAGGGAAATAGAGGGAAGATGATTTCATCCTAACAAGTTAAAAACTGAGCTGAAAAGCTGTTTGTTTCCATTTTTCTACCTTTATCATGGTGATGTTAATGATCTGTGTGGTGTAGCGTCTTCGGACTTCTCCGCAGACGAGAGTGTAAGGCCACACAGATGTGATGCTGCTCACCAGTTTGCACTGCTGTTTGCCATCCCTGTGCTTCCTGCTGCAAGGGTTCATGGGGGTGAAGTAGAGGGTCTCCAGAGAGCCTCCACCCTGACAATGACGCTTTGCTGCCAAGCGTTCAGAACTGCGCACCAGTGGAGTGCTGGACTCGCCTGGAACCGATGGCTTACTGATGAGAGGGAGAGAATAAGTGCATATGAGAAGATCCTTATGTGATGGCCAAGAAAAGCAGGAATGTTTAAGGGGGGGTTACCTGGTAGTAATCAGAGAATCATCCAGGTCAAAATCCAGGCTGTCTGCACTAACGTTTCGTACTTCTGGAACATGCAGGGTAGGCACATCTTCTCCATGTTTCACTTGTGCACTCTGATCCCTCTCCCCATTCTGCTCCCTTAACTGAAGGTCTGCATAAGCCACCTACAACACAAAAGGGTTGTGCATGTTTGCATCTTTATTGTTCATGTTTTGGGAGGAGTGGGGCTACATAAAAGTTCTTTTATAAGTTCACTGCTATGAAGCTACTTATTGTCCAAAGCAGTTAATGACTTTGGGAATCAATAAATGACTGGTTTTGCTGTTTAAACACCTTTGGAAATAGTTCATATTTACATCAACGATAGGTAAAAGCTTATCCTACAGCTTAAATACTGAAGTGGGTTTATATTTTAACACTGATTATATACACTTATTACCTGGGCCTCTAGGCTCGTAACCTTGGCCATCAAACTCTTTTCTGACGTCTTGACGTTGTCCAGCTCCATGGAAACAAGTCTCAGCTCCGCTCTCAGGGCTTTAACTTCAGTCTTACTGGCCTCCAGAGAGGCCTGCAGGGTCTGCCGTGCATTCAGCTCTTCCACCAGCTGTTGCTTTTTACCACTATAGTGGATTTTCGCCTTCTCCACCTGCAAGTAAAAAGCAAAGCAGAGAGAAAAGAGATGGTGCATTATATCCTAATTTTATAAAAGGACTTTATGCTAAAAATTCTGCAGATATAAAGGTAAGCAATTGGCAAAATTACTAGTGGATATAAAATGAAAGGGTTCCAACCTGTGCCTTGTAGTGCTCAACGACTTCAGACTTCAGCTTCAACTGTTCCTGTAGATGTTGGTTCTGCTTTTCCCTTTCTTGCACCGTTTGCCCGAGAGCACGAATTGATTCATTCCGCTCCTCAAGCTTCAACTCCAACTCGGCTGCAACTTTCTGGGAGGCATCACACTCCCTCTGAAGGGAGTGGTTCAGGGAAGAAAACTGCTTATTCTCCTTCTTCAGAGTTGCCAAGTCCTTCAGATCCTCCTGCTGTGCCCTATTCCCTCGCTGCAGACTCTGGCAGTCTTTCTGGAGGGACTGGATTATGGAGGACATGTCATCTTTTTCCTTTTTCAAAGCGTCAAGTTTCTGATGGTAGCTATCCTGCTCTTGTTTTTGCTCAATACGAAGCTCAGTAACTGCTTTCTCCAAGACCTCCTGAGCCTGACGAGCTTCTCGTTTCTGCCTCTCATGCTCTGCAATTTCACTATGGAGCAAGTTCATCTCCGATTCTCTCTCAGAAGAAAGTTTGGAGGCTTTTTCAACCTGCACCTGAAGTTGAGCAACTTTTGCCTCAAGTTCAGTTCTTTGGGACTCCCCCAGGAGTCTTAGATCAGCCACTTCCTTTTCAATTTTTTTCCGCTGAAGCTCCTCATTTTTCTCAGCTTTCATTCTGAGATTCTCTTGCTGCTTTCCTTCCTCTCGAAGTACAAGCAAGTCTGATTGCCTTTCTTCTGCAAGTGTTGTAGCTTCTGCTAGTTTATTTTGAAGTTGAGCAAAGTCTTCTTCCAAAGCTTTGTACCTATCCCCTAAAACAGAAGCCTCTTTTTCTTGCTCTAGAGTAACGTCCCGTTGATGGCTTAATTCCTGTTGGAGAGACTTTATCTGTGTCAGAAACTCCTCCAAATTCTTCACATTTCCATCAATCTCCTGCTGGAGTCGTCTAACCTCCAGTTTCAAAGCTTGCTGCTGGGTTGCATGGGCTTCTTTGGAATCCTCAATTTTTTTTTCTAAACCAGCAGCTTTCTGTCTCTCAGTGGAAACCTCTTCCTTCAAATTCTTTAGATGCTGGCCAAGATCGTCCAGAGCTTTGACTTTCTCAGAGGCATCTCTCTCAGCATCAGTGAGCTGGAACTTCAGTTCAGAGATGGCAAGTCTCTGATCCTCAACTTCTCTCTGGTGAAGATTATGCATCTCACTGGACTTTGCTTGAATGACCTGGATGCTGACCTTAAGGGACTGAATCTCCTCTTCCTTCAGCTCAAGCTCTCCCTTCAATTGTTGAATTTTGATGTCTTTGGAAGCCACATTCTGACTCAGTTGCTCAGAATTCCTTTCTTGCTGCATCAACTGCTTTCGAAGATTTTCTGCCTCCTCCAAATTCTTCACATTTCCATCAATCTCCTGCTGGAGTCGTCTAACCTCCAGTTTCAAAGCTTGCTGCTGGG
>JAOXYF010000013.1:9595395-9606341 GCA_028565775.1 Sternarchorhynchus goeldii
CCTGCTGGGTTTAAACCATGATCTTTACATTTCATCCTGCTGGGTTTAAACCATGATCTTTACATTTCATCCTGCTGGGTTTAAGCTTTAAAGTTGAAGTAGCGTCTAAGTGGAACAAATTCAATTACTTTTATTTTTATATTTAATTTGTAATTTATTCATCTAATTGGTTCTTTTCAGTTCTGTATCTAATTGTGACCTATTGTGTTGTTTTTTGTTTGTTTTTACCATCGCTGCATAAAAATATGTGGGAGTGTCGGTGCACTGTTTACATTTTACAATTTTTATTGTTTAATGCATTACAGGCTGTTGTGTTGTCACTCAAGTCTGGGTCTGTGTCTCGAGACATCTTGTGGATGGTGTCTTCGAGATCAGCTGAGTATGATGTCTCTACCTGAGGCAATTAGAAACTGAAATTGATTTATTGAATATCAACAATCCATTAAACAGATCCATGCAGGCCTTTCTCTGTGTGCATAAAGTCTGTGAAAGCTGATGGGGAAAAATGAGTTATGGTCTTTTCAGCCAGTATCCAATCAACCAATGTATTTTGAATAGTCAAATGTTAAAAGTGCAAATGTATGTTTTCATGCTGAGTCACATTACCATGTCTGCTATGTAATCATACTCGTATCTGAATGTTCAAAGAAAAACATTCAGCTGAATGTAAATTTTAGTATACAGTGAGGAAAATAAGTATTTGAACACCCTGCAACTTTGCAAGTTCTCCCACTTAGAAATCATGGAGGGGTCTGAAATTTTCATCTTAGGTGCATGTCCACTGTGAGAGACATAATCTAAAATAAAATCCAGATATCACAATGTATGATTTTTTAATAATTTATTTGTGTGTTACTGCTGCAAATAAGTATTTGAACACCTGTATATATTAGACTCAATATAATAGTGAACATAATAGAGTTCAGACATCTGTATAGTGCAGCTTTTGTATTATGTAGAGTTCAGACATGCGTAGCTTCACCAAACCAAAGCTTCACCAAACCAAAGCTTTCCAGACTCAAAAAGTCCAGACTGTGTTATTAATTTATATTTTTGTGTTATTTTTCCTCCTCTCTGTTTCTCTGCTTCTTTCATGTTTCTCTGTCGGCTATAGACTCTACCACCTAAATGTAGAGTGCACAGGGTGTGGGGTGCATGAGCATAACTGCTTGCTCCATCATTGCCATTTTTCATTTGTGTGTGTGTGTGTGTGTGTGTGTGTATGTGATTGTATTTAACTCAGCATTTGCAGGTGCCAGATAATGGAGTTTATAATGTATCACATGTTCAAATTAAAATAAAACCCTAGTACGATAACTGATTCATGCATTATTCATGTAATATTTATCTATTTTCAGTATAGCAGAATTGTCCTCTACATCCAGAACTGCTATGATTGATGGTAACACTGCAGGTACTTATTTGAACACACACATACACACACACACACACACACACACACACACAAACACAAATCATTTAAAGTACCATTAGAAGTCATTGCATTTGACACACTATTCTGATTGGCTTCAGGAAGTTAGGAGTGTGACTAGAGTCAGTGGGTGAAACATGCTTTACTACACTGTTTAAACTGAGTCAGTGGGTGAAACATGCTTTACTACACTGTTTAAACTGCACTACTTTAACCACTTTAACAGTTTATGCACATTTGCACAATCACATCCCATAAATGTTTATCAAATGAAAGATACTTTTAGACTGTAGATCTAAAATATTCCATTTTAAAACATCAAATGGTTGATGTTATTATTTCAGAACCACGGACAGTTCTGACAGACAGCAGTCACTCACCACTACAGAACCATGGACAGTTCTGACAGACAGCAGTCACTCACCACTACAGAACCATGGACAGCACACCTCCCACTACAGGACCATGGACAGCACACCTCCCTTTCTCTGTGTGTAACTGGCCTGTGGTTTGCAACATCTGATTTGTCTCACTAACTGTCAAGAAGTCCATGGGTCTGAATCAAGTGAACCTACATAAATGGATACTGCACATAGTTTCCAGGACTGGGATCTAATGTGGACTAGGATCTAATGTGGACTGGGATCTAATGTGGACTAGGATCTAATGTGAACTGGGATCTAATGTGGACTGGGATCTAATGTGGACTAGGATCTTATATGGACTGGGATCTAATGTGGACTGCTGCGAGCTCCAACTAACAGCCAGGCATCATATATATGAAAGGTATAAACAGGGAAACATAGGTGAACCCCCCCACCAACACACACACACACACACACACACAGCATTATCAGCATTATCAGCTCAACATTCATCATTTTTCTATCCACTTTCTCTTCTCTGTCTCCCTCATCCTGCTGGTCTCCCTCATCCTGCCGGTCTCCCATCCCCACTGATGATGAGCTGTGCTGTGGTAGTTCAGCAGAGGCTGTGTTCTTACTGCTGTGTTCTTACTGCTGTGTCCTTACTGCTGTGTCCTTACTGCTGTGTGCTTACTGCTGTGTGCTTACTGCTGTGTCCTTACTGCTGTGTTCTTACTTCTGAGTGCTTACTGCTGTGTTCTTACTTCTGAGTGCTTACTGCTGTGTGCTTACTGCTGTGTGCTTACTGCTGTGTCCTTACTGCTGTGTTCTTACTGCTGTGTTCTTACTGCTGTGTTCTTACTGCTGTGTGCTTACTGCTGGCCTTCATTCCAGGAGAGCAGGGGACAACCAGCAGATCTGAGATGGGGTGTGTGTGTGTGTGTGTGTGTATCTGCCAGCAGCTTGCCATCTTTTCAGCTCAAGGTCATTACATGCTCATTCAGACTGTTTCTCTCCCTCTGTCTCCTGGGTCTGGGTGTGCCCCCCCCCCCACACTCTGTTCACCTCCTCATGTCTCTTTATTTCACTCTCATCCCCTCTTTATCATCTTTCTATTTCTCTTTTTTCTAGCTCTCACACTCTCCTCCCTCTCTCTCTTTTTTTGATTTCACTCTCTCTCTCTTGCTCCCTCTCTATCTCTCTCCCTCTCTCCCTCCCTCTCTTTGATGCTCTCTTCCCTTTTCTCCTTCTCTCCTCCTCATTCCTCCTGCAGTTTATTAAGAGATTGATTCTGTTCACTTATATTAAAAGCACAAATGAAGGGGAAAAACCTTCATCTTCTGCCCCAGAAATACAATTAATTTTACCTACCACTCTCTCTATTTTATCCTCCTCTTCATACCTCTCTTCCCTTTGTCTTAAAAAAAGAATCTAACACTTTCTTTCTCTCTCTCTCCCTGTCTCTCATCTTTCTCACCCTCACACACACACACACACACACACACACTTTGAGCAGTCCATGCTCTTCTCTCAATGGGGCCTAAAGAAGCAGAAATACAGCCCAGGGGAGGGAGGTTAATGTGAGCTTGACTCTGCTCGCACCCAGGAGAAGAAACCTGAAGATCCCTCTGTTACTGCAGAGGAGCCATAAAGCCACCTGCTTCCACTGGTAACACTTACACACACACACACACACACACAGACTAATGCAAACATACACACACCAGTGCCACTGGTTCACTCACATATCAAAACACGTGCATGCACTAACACATATGGTCGTGCTTGAAATTCTTGTACTGTGAAACCTGAGCTGGATGTGATCAAATAAATAAGATCTGACCCTAAACCTTTAAACCTAGTCCACTCTGACCTCTGACCTTTAAAAGTACCTATGCCGATAGGTATAGACCTTATACCTGAGCTGTTCTGAAGCAGAACCTCCACAGGTCTCAGCACTTCC
Organism: Sternarchorhynchus goeldii; assembly: GCA_028565775.1. Classification (NCBI taxonomy): domain Eukaryota; kingdom Metazoa; phylum Chordata; class Actinopteri; order Gymnotiformes; family Apteronotidae; genus Sternarchorhynchus; species Sternarchorhynchus goeldii. The sequence goes on from JAOXYF010000013.1 coordinate 9,599,156, forward strand.
ATCCTTCCTACACACAGAGGCTGGGAGATACAGGCAGACTTTTGCCTGAAGCAAAAGTGAAAATCTGCTCAGTCACACCTGCAGCTTTCACATCAGAAACACGTGAGTAAAACTCATGCACACACACACCAGACACACACACACAAACACACAAACACACAAACACACACACACCAGACACATACACAAACACACACACACACGACAAACACACACACAAACACACACACACGACACACCAGACTATGAAAAAGTAAAAGAAAAATCACAATCAGACCTTTCTGTGGGAGAAAGACAGAAATATATATATAGAGAGAGAACTAGAGAGAGACAGAACTAGAGAGAGAAAGAACGAGAGAGAGAGAAAGAGAGAGAACTAGAGAGAGATAGAAAGACACAGAGAGCAAGAGAGAGAGAGAGAGAGAAAGAGAGAGAGAGATTTATATGGGTGGTTATATCTCTGTCCAGTACAGAAGGGACGCCCTCTTTCATCTTAATGAGTGAATGAAAATTTACAGTACTGGAGGTTAGGAGAGCATTGACCTTTCTGATACTGTAACTCAACCAGAGGTGCTGTTACTCTCACTGATCTGTTTCTGCTGTAGAGATGGAGATATGGTTCCTGTCACTATTACTCATTTGGTACTGGCACTGCTTGGAGTAACCTGTGGTAAAGCTAAGAATTCTTGCACAAGTGCTGTTACTCCAGAGAGATGCTGCCTGATAAGGATCATGAGCTCATTTAAAATACACTTGCTTATAAAAGCGTTAAAACTCTGGTTAACTCTTACATGTAATGCATGAATGCGAGCTGTTTCTTTCCAACACACACTGCCCAACACACACTACCTAATGTAAGCTTTCCAAAATGCTACATAATATCCACTGTCCCCCACACACAATCTAACATACACAGCCCAACACACAGTGCACAACACACCCAGATGCGCACACACTGCGCAGCACACACAGTCCAGTGATGCGAACAGACCCACAACACCAGAAACTGTCTGTTATTTCCAACACTCCCCACATGCCTGCAAACACTAGCTTTCATTCTCAACACAGAGATCTACACACATGTAATCCACTATCATTAACAAAACAGATCTACACACATGTAATCCACTATCATTAACGAAACAGATCTATACACATGTAATCCACTATCATTAACAAGACAGATCTACACACATCCACTATCATTAACAACACACAGCCTTATTCAAAAGGCTGGGTGATGGGATAATCACCAGAAATGTGTCCACATTTGTGCCTTTAAATGGTGCTGTGATTGTGTATGTGTGTGTGTGTGTGTGTGTGTGTGTGTGGATGCTTTTACATTCCAGAGATACTGTATGTAGATTCATGATGCCAGTCAAATCTATTGATCTTTGATAGGCCAAACCCACCGAAGCAACCCACAACAATCACAGTTGAAAGCAGACTGACAGCTGGCACTCACAAGCGTTGGTGACAGCAAAGCTGTTTGCTGTCTCGATGTTGTCGACGTGTGGGACAAGGTTGAAGGGGGCCTCCGTAGCATTTGGGCTGGTGTTGTGTAGAAATATGGCCAAGCGGAACGCTGTGTACTCCTGATCAGTGTTTCTAATGAACAAACCCCCTACATGCATACACACACACACACACACACACATACACACACACACAGTGGGAAAGAGAGAGGGAGAGAGATTAATCAGGGAGAAAGGAGAGAGTGAACCCACTGAGTGAAGCAATCATGTGTACCACAAAACAGATCTGTCAGTCAAACAGTAGCTGGCCGTAGAGCCTGTACGGGCTTAGGCTAATCGAGGGGGGCAATAACGCGCTCCGGTCATATCTGCGGCTCTATCGCGCCGAATCTTGTTCGGCATGCGGTAATTACTCCGCTAAATTAGCGGATTATTATTTACCTCTCAAGCGCGGGCCCCGTGTGCATTACAGCGATATGTAAATGCCGTCCAGCGCGTCGCAGAGAATGTGTGTGGATCCAGTGGACCGTATTTAAGCCTATTTATCGGCACTGGTGTCAAACGCGCGAATCAGCGCCAACATCTCTTCAGGGCGCTCTCTCCATCTCAATGAGCGATGCGGCGACACAATACTCCGCTAATAGCACGTCCCGTTAAGGAGAGTCCAGTGTGTGTGTGGTTGTTTGTGTGTGTGTGTGTGTGTGAGAGAGAGAGAGAGAGAGGGAGAGAGAGAGAGGGAGGGGATGCGAGGTTAGGGTCTTGGTAAGATTAATGGGACGCGAAGCCGCAGATCTTGTGAGATGGGAAAGTTTGATCTGAGTCTATCAGCAACGTCACGGTATGCAAGAGGACATCCCATACCGTTACAACACAATCCGCTAGGGAGAGAGAGAGTGGGGGACAGAGGAAGAGAAATAAAGAAAGAAAGAAAGAAAGAAAGAAAGAAAGAAAGAAGTACTGCAGTGGCGCTTTAAAACCGAATGGAACGGAAGCGCTAAAACATTTATGAGCGCGCAGGACGCCCTTAACAACATAACGCGCGCAGAGGACAGAGCATGACAGGATGACAGGTCTTTTACTCGCGCCAACTTCTGTTTCTTTCCATGTATGTAAAATATGTGTAACCCAATCTAAAACAACCACATATACTGAAATTACATGCGTCTGAAATGCGTTTTTCGGATGTTCGGCGCTTCTGGCGACTCGAATCACTCAACCCTTTCAAACACAAGCGGAAATGGACACATACATATTACAGCGAGTCACAGAAAGTGACGTGAGGCGTGAGGTGTGTCTGTATGTGTTATTTAATTGGGTTTACTTACCAATTTGAACGCTGCTGGGGAAAGCCCCTTCGGCTAGCCCCCACAGCCAGGAGAACAGTGAGAGGAGCGCTGACAAAATAATCCGCATTCTGGTTCAATTAAAAACTGTCGGGAGACATTGAGGAGGGCGGCACGCGGGCAGCGCGAGAGGAACAAAAAGAAAAAAATGTAGATATTCAGAGGTTTAACACACCATGTCTGGCGACGTCTGCGTCCGCACTATCCACAGTCACAAGAGAGGAGCTCTGGCCGGCTCGCTAAACGTTACACATGTAAGAAGGAGAGAGAGAGAGAGAGAGAGAGAGAGAGGATACTGGTAAAAGGAGCGCCTACTCTAGAGGTTGCACAGGAGGAATTAAACATGCGCGCTCAGTTTTTCTCTCTTCTATCTACCAGCCCTATCTTTAGGATAAAGTCTCGAGTTTCTTTCTTACTGATTTTGCGACGGCCACGCGGCTCTCTGTTTCGACACTGCGTGCACTCGACTGGCTTTACCGCGAGCGTTACCGCTTCACTATAAAGAACCAACAGCGTTTGGTGCACGCGGGTGGATTACCTCAGCGCGTTGAGTTTCTGATGAATGCAGAGGACGTGTATTTACGTGCCTTATAACACCCCCCCCCCGACACACACACACACACACTTACATGCACATTTTCTACAGATACCGACTTAATATCTGTAAGGGGTTGTGGTTACTTCTCTAAGACAGTTAATAACTTGTCTTTAGTGTTTCTGCGTACGAGACTCATCCGTCTCCGGCGTTCCAAAAGAAAACACGGCAAACAGCCTCCAGTGCCCACGATAAGCCGGTGCAGAAAACAACTACATAGTTCAGCCGCTCCATAGAACTAATATAATTCATTTAAAGTGCATGTATCGTGAACTTAAACTGCCATTATTATATTTAAACTGAAATACATTCCGATATTGATCAAAATGATTTATAACGGTAAGAAAATGTCATTGTTTTGTATGAGGGAACCCTTTTTGTTGTCACATACTTTTTTAGATGTAATATACGATCGCTGTTTTATTGCTGACAGTTGACCGGGTCCTGTGGCGCGATTCAGCACGAGACAACCACAGGAGTGGGGTCTCCGCGGGACACAGCGCATGCAGGCGCTGAGCGATCGCGCGGGAAACTGCAGCTGTTTCGCAGCCCATTCATAATCGTTACGGCCTCCAGTTGAAGTGACAGATGGATGACGAAGACTCGTGTTCTTTACAGACTTCCATCTCTGTGGGGTTAATACGATATGTGAGGTGGCCTTATTGAAGCTGTAAAAAATGCCAATGCGGGACACGAAGGCGCGTGCACTGTGTCGTCGCTGTCCGCGGTCCTGAATAGTAAAACCAAAAAAAAAAAAACCCCAAAAAACCGCGACCAGTGAAAATGTTAATAAACATTGACAGCGTTTACAGATTAATCCAAGGACTTGAATACCGCATGATCTAACACACACACACACACACACACACACACACACACACACACACACAAATTGTGGTCATTTCCAGTGCTTTAAACTGGGCAGTGAGTTTTGATACGGTTGCAAACAACAAAACTATGGCCTTTAGCTGGAACAAAAGAGAAATGAGCACTAGTCCAATATTATTAAATTATTTGTACACTCTTTCCATGCTTCTAGTATTGAAAGTATTTTTTACAGTTGAAACCACGTGTTTTTTCCCTTTAACAGAGCTGATGGAAACACAACCTATTTCACAGTATTTTATCCCTTAATGGCTCAATTTGTTCCCTAAATTCAATTTGATATTTGAATTGAACCATTGGAGCTTAAATGCTACAGGTGACAGATGAAAACAGACAGATGTTGGGCTGAATGTTATCTGAATGTTATCTGAATGTTATCTGAATATTCCAGCTGTAACCACTGTAACCACTGTGCATGTAGGCTCCACTGAACCCTAACTGTACCACAGTAGCAGTACCACAGTGTGCTGGACCAGCTGAGACTGAGCTGCCCTGTGTCCACAGCAGCATGTGCAGTGTTCCAAAATATTCACAGCATCTAAGACTGATCTCCAGTGAAGCTTATTTTTATATACACACAGGCAGTAGATCTGCAGGACCAGGCAGTAGATCTCCAGGATCAGGCAGTAGATCTCCAGGATCAGGCAGTAGATCTCCAGGGCCAGACAGTAGATCTCCAGGATCCGTTAGTAGATATCCAGGATCAGGCAGTAGATATCCAGGATCAGGCAGTAGATATCCAGGATTAGCCCTCCTAGGATAAATTTTTAAGAACAGGTCTAGAGCAAAACTCTGTAGGATGTTAGATGTCCAGAAGTAGGATTGGAGATAAACTTTGTAAAGTGATAAATATCCAAGACACAGAACCAATCCCTTCCTATGGAGAATGAGGCTGCTGTTAGTGTGGACTGGTTCCCTATGGATCACTGTAATCAAAGCCCAGCTGAACACAGCAGCATCTGTTTCCTGAAAAATCTCCTGTTCTACTAAAAACAGCAGAGCACATCATGATCATTTAAATGCACACATGCCTTAATAGCTCTGGCTAATTTCTCATGGTTCTTCCTGTGGATAACTACATACACAGGTGCACCATTTAGGTGAGTATATATGCATATAGTTCCTGTGAAATTAGAGTGGCTCATGGACTGCTATCATTACACTGAGCAGATATTTTCCCATGGCTGAGGTTGGTGGTATTGTCTAGGCATGTATAGCTGAGAGCTGAACTAGTTCGTCAGGCTTTTACATTAGTACAACTGCTACCAGCAACAGTACAATGAGTTCTGAGATGTACAAAAGCATCTATAGCTCACAGAGTCATCCAAAAGCCTCCTGAACTGTGCGTCACATTCTAGCAGGACAAGGTCCCCAAGTACACTGCTAAAGAAACAGTGGAGATTTTCAGCATCAAAAAGAGGAACGTTCTTGACTGAATGAATCAGTGACTGTGAAGTGAAGTGCTGTGAAGTGTGAAGACAACACTGAAGCTCTTGGCAGTGAGTTAAAGTTAATCCTAACCCAAATTCACTGGGTTAGAGTAAACCTAACCCAAGCTCACTGGGTTAGAGTAAACCTAACCCAAACTCACTGGGTTAGAGAAAACCTAACCCAAACTCATTGGGTTATAGTTAATCCTAACCCAAACTCATTGCACTGCACAATAAAGGCTTGTATGTTTCAGTAATGTACTGGGGTGCCTTTCATAGTGATGGCTATAAATGTGTGACTCTCTGAGATGTGTACATAATGAATCCTGCTGTAATAACACTCAGTTATTTTACTACTGCAGTGAGTCAGAGACAGTCCAAAAACTCACCACTCAGAGACAGAACAGACGGTACTCAGGAACGTGTGCTTGTAAATGTATGTTTGCTGTCTGCTGCTTCCTGTGCTCCATGAACACACCTCAAGGGCTTTTGGTGATCAATAGTCCTGAAGCCAATAACAGAGAAGCCAGTCGATGGGTGAGAAGTTCAAATGTTCATTAATGGAAGGTCCCCTGCACGTGAACAAATCATTTGGTGTTCAATGCTTGCAATATTCTTTAGTTTGGTGAACTATCCTACACATATCCTACACACATCTATTTAATTCTACAAATAGAGCTTTAATTCTACACATAGGGCTTTAATTCCACACATAGGGCTTTGATTCTACACATATGGCTTTGATTCTACACATAGAAGTAAACAAGACCAGAGAATTTAGCCCTACTTTAAGGCAGTGAGTGTGTTGTTCCTGCTCAGTAGACTGTGTTATCTTGTTGTTTCTGTATTGTAGGTTCACTATTCAACAAGACACATAAGCCCACACCTCCAAAATAAGGGCAGAAATGTAGACATACATCTGGGGGTGAATCCCAGCAAGAACATGTGTGAGTAAGATCCTTGTGTTTAAGGGAGTTGGAGAGTTAGAGATTGCATGTATGTAGAGGTGTGTGTTGGGTTTTGAATCTCTCTCTTGACAAAATAAGGGAGAAAGAGGGAGAGATGTTTCCTTTGTAGGTTGTGTTGTGTTGTTATTGTGTTATTATGTGCTTATGTTTGCTAAGTAGACAGTGTGGTGTTGCGTTACATGATTGGTTCATTAAATTGTGTCATGTTATCCATTTTTAGCTTTTCCTCAGTAGCTTATATTGTCCTGTGCTGATTATATTGTGTCTTACTGAGCTAATTAGGTTGTGTTGTTCTTCATTATATTTTGTGGTGTTGATTGGGTGAATTTGCTTTGCTCAGTATGTTTTGTTTTGTGACCACTTCCCCCCCAAAAAAGGGACAGATGCACACTCTCAAAGAGTCATGTACAGATGTACACTCTCAAAGAGTCATGTACAGGTGTACACTCTCAAAGAGTCATGTACAGAAGTACACTCTCAAAGAGTCATG
>JAOXYF010000013.1:9628600-9638963 GCA_028565775.1 Sternarchorhynchus goeldii
GTTACAGTGACTGAAGCACACGCCGTCATACTCCGTTACAGTGACTGAAGCACACGCCGTCATACTCCGTTACAGTGACTGAAGCACACGCCGTCATACTCCGTTACAGTGGAGCCGAGTGAGAATTACATTTGAGGCTGTGGCTCAGTTTCAAATAATGTTTTGGCTGTACGAATGTAGTTTTGATTGAGGGTTCTTTGGAAGGTTCTGGGAAAAGATTTCTGCCAGCTAGTTTCGACAGGTCATACACACACACACACACACACACACACACACAAACACACACACACAAACACACACAAACACAGAGACACATTAATAGGTAAGCAGTTTGTCAGCTCTGTTGATTTGTTTTGTCAGTTTGTCAGCACTGTTTTGTAAAAGCAGAAAAAAGATTTACAACCTCTACACTGTTGCTTCTTTGTCACAAAGAAAATGTTTCGGACATGAGATCAAGTTTGTTTGTTTGGTTTCTCTCTGCCTGTCCTTCAGGCTGACCAAACTGCACATCCTGGAGCTGCGAGAGAACCAGCTAAAGATGCTGCCCAAGTAAGTGTGTTTCTGGATCTGACACTCACTGTTGCTCCCGCAGAGAACCTCAAAAGTGCTTTGGTTTCTGCCCTTTCTAACCCTTCCTTTCTCTACCTCTCTTCTATCTCCGGTCTGTGCCCCAGTAAACTTGAGCCTTGCTGTGATCAGTGTTATAATCCAGTTTGTGTGGGTGTGGGTGTGTGTCTGTGTGTGGGCGGGCGTGCGCGGGCGCGGGCGCGGGCGTGGGCGGGCGTGCGCGTGGGCGGGCGGGCGGGTGTGTGTTCGGGCGGGCGGGCAGGCAGGGATGTGTGTGTGTGTGTGTGTGTGTGTGTGTGTGTGTGTGGGCGCGCGGGGGGGGGGGGCAGTAAAGTCTCTGGGAATGGGGGTTCATCATCAAACTAAACATAAAAAAATGACATTTCACTATTACCTGTCTATATCCTCAAGAGAAGGAGACAAAGAGACGAAGAAATGAATGAGATCAAACAGTAAGAAGAGAGGCAGAGTTCACTGACCTTTGCTACAATTCACTGACCTTTATCCACTGTGCTTTATGCTGCAGCATGTAATTAGCGAAACACTTTATATAGCCAAGCATCATCTAGCCAAACAGTGCAGTAGCTACCCACAGTACCTTAACAAGCTAACCTTAGCTAGTCCAACAGTACCTCAGCGCTGGCGTCATCTTATGTGGGGCTATGTGCTGTGAACAGTGGTTATTTCCTATCTGTACAACTGTATAGTGCTATAAACTGCATTATTTTCCAATAGCTATGCAGCACTCTGAAGGCTGATCTAGCTTAGAGATGGAGCTCATTAAAAGGACATAGTTAAATGGTGATTTAATGTGTATACAAAGATCTTCCTCTATCTCTCTCCCTCTCCCTCACACACAAACACACACAACCAATACACTCTTCTGTCTCCCTCTCTTCCAGTCTGTATGTGTGATTATTATCTTCCCAGGCTGCTTCTTACTGAAAGAGAATATCTTATGTTAGACCACCACTGTGTGTGTGTGTGTGTGTGTGTGTGTTGGTTGGATGATGTGATCTGAGTTCATATTCAGCTGAAGAAAGAAGAATGCCTCTCTCATGGCCTTTGTTGTCAGCCATTTTTGATTATGGTGTCGCCTGTTCAGAAGTCTGAGGAATGTAGAAGAACGTTCTAGAATCTAGAAATCTTTCCTGCACTTATGAACGGTCGTGCTTTCAGTGCGCTCACAGACACAGAGAAAGAGATATGATACAGTCTGATATGAGAGATATGATACAGTCTGATATGAGAGATATGATACAGTCTGATATGAGAGATATGATACAGTCTGATAGGCTTTTCCTTTTTTTTTTACCTTAAAAGAATAAAAAGCCAGAAAAGCAGCTTTAAGACGTCCACAAAGCCCACCAGCCACACAGGAAGCCCTTGTCCTCTTCTCTCACAGAGGACTCTCTCCAGTAGTAGATTTCCCCAATAAACACAGACTGCAGTAGTGAGACAGATACTATGAGACAGAGGTGGATGCAGGTAGGAGTATTTTTACTCATCTGAAGCCCCAGACTGGTTCGAGCCCTGCAGGAGCTTGAGCACCTACTCCCTACATGAGGAGCTGTAGTTTTGTTCTCCCACAGCAGAGAAGCACTTCACGTTCTCCTCCTCACAGTCTCTACACTACAGGCTTCATGAACAGGTGGGTTTATATAAACTGGACGACTCTTGTGTATATGCAGGAAGATAAACACCTGTGTGTGTGTGTGTGTGCACGTGCACACACACATATAAACACATTGTAGTCTTTTGGACAAGTGCTTCTTTCATTTGCTTTAGTAAAAGCAGAGTGGAGCATCTCTACTCCACTGGAACTCTGGACAGATGCAACATTCATCTCTGCAGGAACATGCCTGGGCCAAGCACTGACACATAGCACCATGCATAATTCTGCCCTGAGCATTATATGGCTATAAAGGTATGATGATGCATTATGTAAGTAGGGCAATAATCATCTAATGCACTAGTCTTTCGTAGTGCACTCTGGGTGCATTAAGCTTTGTTATTGTATGTGTTTACATACATTTCAAGGAAACACCTATATATCAGGCAACAGAGTTTTTACTGGGAGTGACTCTACATGTACTTGTGTTTATGCTGGAGTTGGAGAGCTTGTTTAAAGAGGCTGAACTTGTGCTACAGCTAAGCTTCTGAACGAGAAGCAGCTATTGGACAGTACGATTATGATGTGCACTAGGGAACGAAGCTGAAGGGTTTCCATATAAAACCACGAAAAAGATCAAGTATGTTTTGATTTGAATCTCTACATGTTTATATCCTCTATGTGAATTATCCATGAGTTTTAATCATCTCGGGTTTGTATCTGGATCTTTGCAAAGCTGCTTTGGGACAACACATTCTACACTGTACTACAATCCACGCTCACAGAGTACCAAACTTATCTGAGCACTCCATGCTCACATCGAGTACCAAACTCACCTGAGCACTCCACACTAACAGTTATTATTAACTATACCATTATTAACTATACAACTACGTTGGCATATGAGCAATTCCTTTTTAAAAATACTCTTGGTTAACATTGTTTGTGATGTTGCTGTAGCTGTGAGCCTCAAACAAGCCACTCTACATTCATTAAATCGTTGCTCCGCTTTAATGGTCAGCTCTATTAGCTGGTTAGATGGCGTGTGGTTTTAATTTTGTCTGTATAACGTCTTATTCTCACATCCTTTTAGAAGTTATTAAAGTGGCCACCCTACAAACAACAGTGGCTAACGGCACATTTCCGAAAACTTTGTGCAGGTTTAAAGGGTGCTTATTCTGCTTTACCGCTCACCTGGGCACACGAAAATCACGCACGCTAAAAGACCGGTCGCGAAGCGTCGTGTCCAGCACTTTAAATATTGTGGAAGTGTGTTGTTTTTAAGATCCATATCTTGCGGGGTAGGCGCCTTCCAAGTGTTTAATAGAGCTGAAACGTAGCTGTTTTTTCCTGATTACTTAAGCTAACTTTACTAAGCTAAAACCGAGAAACTGTTGAGCGCCAGTGTAATGACAGGAACAGGGACAATGTAGGTGCAGTTATCGGACCTGTGCCGCGGAAGTGACGTTATCCCCTAACAGGTGCTATTGTTGCCTGGGAGACTCGACTTGATAAGGTTTTGGCAAGTCAAGTCGTACAAGATTAGGTGTATAATAATTCCGCATTATTAAATCAAGGTTATCTAAAGCAGCATTCTGTGTTATCTCTAACACAAACAGCAGTCTATAACAGCAATCTATTTGGTACTTGACCGATGGCAAAGCATTTTAAAGTCTGTCCCTAGACGTGTTTTCTACAGCTGAGCTATTTCTCTTTGCCAACCGTTGCCTTTTCACATTTGTCTCGCCCTGTGCAAAGTTTCCTCCGAGCTCTAAAAAATGCCTCCCGGCGTATCCTTGTTTGATTCCAGGAAGGTACCTATCCCCCCTCGTGTTAACAGGTCACCAGCTCGTAGCGGGATTGTTGCCCTGAAGTTGGAAACGTTTTCACGCTGCACGCTTTTTTCTCCTGGCGACCTTCCCGTTCTTGTGATTTCGCTAAAAGTTTTAAAGAATGTGAACTTTTCCATGGGTGGAATTCGACATTCGGGGCGACGCAAGATAAAAGCGAAAAACTGGCAGCAGGAGCAAGTGTCTTACATTTTTCTAAGAGTGAGGGGGGGTATATGAACGGGTTTACGGTGCCTGTTGTTAGAGCTGCTAAACCATCTCCGCTTCTTATGTCCTAGGGACAGCAGGCATTATGTAAAGACCGAAAAGAAAGTCTGCGTGAGTTCTCCAGTCTGACATCTTAAGCACGCGAACACCGAAGCGCTCCAGGAACGAGGGTTTTTGTTGCTCGCAGAGACTCTAGATCTCCCCCCATGCGGAGTTTGTTGATGAGACCGGCGGCGTTCTCAAATCCCGGGACGGTGTTCCCGATGCGACTGCTCGTGTTTTTACTCGTGTGGCTTCCAGGTGGCCAGAAAAGCGGAACCGAAGCCCAGGTGGTCTCCGCCAAAGTCTTGCGCTCTTCAAATATGCGGCGCAATGGTGAGTTTATGCCTTCATGACTGTCTTTTAAACTTTTGAACTTTTCTTGCACATTTAAGCATTTTCAGAAATGTCCACTGTGCCGTTTTACGTGGTTTCAAATTATACATATTCGTTGACCTTACTGTAAATTATACCAAGACGTCTAAAGTAAATACTTTAATTTATTCTCATCGTCAAGATAATTCCTATGTGAAAAAATGTGTGTGAGAGTGAGTGAAACAGATAGGGATACAGACGCAGATCTGTCATGGTGTGAAAGAAGGTCATGACGGGCATTTCTCTCGCTTTGTGTCCGGGCAAGTCGTGGAGTTTAGAGACGCGCCTTTCCTCCGGTCATATCACACGGCAGCAGAATTTCCGCGCGTGTGACCGCGACTGCGCGGCTGCTAGAGACGTGTCAGTGTTGTCTCACGTGTCTGTCTAGTCTAGAGCGACCGAATACCGCGCCAGACCCGAAGGTCTATAGTTCTGCAGAATTTGGTTTACGTGAGGAAGATTTGCGTTTGATTTGGTGTGTTGGAACTAGAAGCTCGAAGAGTGTCAAAAACATAAAATATATAAGTTCCGCTAACTGAATAAAAGCTGCAAAATGAATTTTGAGGAAGAGTGTATTCCCTACACTCCCTGTGTGTGAACCCTAGCCTGTTTGTGCGTGCGGTAAAGGTGAGAGTCCGTTAGCTGAGCAGTCATGCATCTCTGTCTCCTTCAAGACGCAGCAAAACACCCTCGTTCTGCTGACTCATCCTGAACAACATCTGGACTGTGTGCGTGCGTGCAACATACGACTTGTTTGGGCCGGCCAGTACAAGACCTTCTGACAAGTGACTGACGTGTGTGTGTGTGTGTGTGTGTGTGTGTGTGTGTGTGTGTGTGTATGTGACGGCTCTCACTTTCTGAGCTGTTCTAGGTGCACTGAGGCTTGTCTGAGGTCGTCAGGGCAAAGTCCGTGTGCCCACCTGCAGTGGCACAGGTGGAGCCGCTGGTGCAGGGTTGCCCAGGACATGGCAGGCTGGTGGTGTCCAACCCAAGTGGGTGCTTTCCTGCTTCCACAGTTTGCTCGGTGTGCTGGTTGGACACTCCTGGGTTGTCTGGGTTGAGATGCCCTGCACCACAGCACCCTGCACCAGTGAGCTGGACACTCTGCTGCTAGCTGGGAGACAGCAGATGGGAAAATTGGATTTAAATCTGATCAATTTAATACACATTTTTAGTACAAATGTCATTGGGGATCATGAGAGTGTGTGGGTGTGGATGTGCGTGTGTGTGTGTGTGTGCATGTGTGAGGCTTAGTGCTGATATTTTGAGACAATGACTCAGGGTTGTCCCAGTCCCCCACCCACTCATTAAAACTATGGTATTTAAGATGGGAATCCCCCATCTTACTTGTGTGTGTGTGTGTGTGTGTGTGTGTGTGTGTGTGTGTGTGTGTGTGTGTGTGTGACTAGGTGTAACACTTCCCCTTCTGGCAAATGACCCCATCCTTAAAGTTCAGTTTATGAGTGTTTGGGCAGGAGGAGCCCTCTCATGCTCACACACACACATACACACACACAAACACACACACACACAGCATGGTGTCATCCTGTCCCCTCTTGGATTGTGGGTCTTTTTTCCGTCCCTGTCATATGGAAAGTATAAAGCCCAGTGTGATGGCAGGGTGTGATAGAATGAGCTCAGGGCATGTTTGGGTGGGTGTGGGGGTCATTACGTAGTAATGAAATGGGAGTTGGTGTTCTTTGGAGGTACACACACATGCACACACAACACAGTGCTGCCTGTCAGAGGGCCACAGCCAAGCTGTTTAATTTGATTTTCTGTGCTTGGTTATTTGCGTGTATTTGAGTGTGTTTGTGATAGATTAGTTTGGATCGTGTGTGTGTGTGTGTGTGTGTGTGTGTGTGTGTGTGGGCTGTGGGGGGAGGTGATGTCTCTTACAGAACCTTGACTGAAATAAGCTGACCCAACACAGGACACACTTCTTTCCTAAACATGCTGATCACAAGTTCTTAAGGTCCTGTGTGTGTGTGTGTGTGTGTGTGTGTGTGTGTGTGTGAGAGAGAGAGAGAGAGAGAGAGAGAGAAGCAGGCTGAAATGTATATGCTGAAACTTGGCAGTTTTAGGCAGCAGAATTAGGAAGTAGAAGCACACAGAGTCAAAGCAGAAAGAGACAGAGAGACAGAGAGAATGAGAGAGATAGAAAGAGAACAAGAGAGAGAGAAAGAGAATGAGAGAGAGAGAGAGAGAGAGAACAAGGGGGTGTAAACAAAACCCCCAGTCATCACTGCAGTCTGAGGTCGAGCAGCGAGGTCAAACCCCCAGTCATCACTGCAGTGTGAGGTAGAACAGCGAGATCAAACCAGTGGTTTAGATTATACAGGAGTGTACATCCATGTTCACAGGACCAGTGGTTTAGATTAGCTTTGAAACAGTTTGTAAGACTATGCATTGAAAAAGTTTGTACTAGTATCCATGAATGTAAATATACAAAATGTAGGAATTACTGTAAACCTCAACAATATTACAAACACACACATGCAGCATGCAGCCACACACACACACACACACACACACACACACACACACACACACACACACACACACACACACACACACACACACACACTGTCCCTCTGAGGGTTCTGGGTGGACTGTAGCAGTCACACACACACACACTGTCCCTCTGAGGGTTCTGGGTGGACTGTAGCAGTCACACACACACACTGTCCCTCTGAGGGTTCTGGGTGGACTGTAGCAGTCACACACACACAGTCCATCTAAGGGTTCTGGGGCCGAGGAAGATTTAGACACTGTCAAAATATCATCTGTGGTCTATCATCACAGAACAGGCTGTAGGGAATCACCCTCTCCCCTGCTCTCACTCTGTACCATTCTCTCGCTCTTTCTCTCCTTCTCTCTCTCTCTCTCCCCCTCCCTTCTTCTCTCTCTCTCTTTCTCCCTCCCTTCTTCTCTCTCTCTCTCTCTCTCTCTCTCTCTCTCTTTCTCTCACACATTCACAGCCTTCAGGGACAGAGTTGATATTTAATCAAGACCTGCTGGTTCTGCTTCTGAGTTTCCTACAGCAGCACCAGAGAGACTGAGACACACTGTCCGGGTGTGTGTGTGTATGTGGGCGCGCATTCACGTGGACGTGCATCCAGAAGCTGCTGTAAGATCAGTGTGTACGATGATGCAGGAAAAAGTGTCAGTGTAGAGGCTAGTCTGGAAGAGAGAGCATGTGTTCTTTGTAGATAGTGTTGTGCAGTCTGGTGTTTTGTGTGATGTCTGTTCTGGTATAGGAATGAGTCCATTTGTTAAAAATTCCAACTTAGGAAATTTAACCGTAACACACACACACATACATACACAGTCATATTTAGAAAGCAGTGCAACCCATACCTGCTTCATTATGTAGTGGAGACGATGAGTAGTTAAAAGAAACACAGAACAGCCACATGGTTAATTAAGCTCTTTTAAACATGTGCTAATTGTTTGCTAACTGTAAGGTGACCAAGGCAGATGTTGGGTCTCCAGGGAGTCCAGACTGCAAGACGGTGTTATTCTGTCTGTGAAAGCTTGTGTATGAGTTATCATCCCTCAGAGGAGCGTTTGGCTTTGGACTCAGTGGAAGCAGTCTGCTTCTGTCCTCTTAAAGGGGCAGGTGCACCTTCAGGACTCGTGGATGATGGTAGAGGTTAACCGCAGAGCAAACAGTTCAGTACTGACAACCTCAACATGCTCTCACTCTGTCTCTGTCTCTCTCTCACTCACTCACTGTGTGTGTGTGTGTGTGTGTGTGTTTGATCAGATGCAGCAGGCTGAAGGTGTTTGTTTCTGAGCATTTGGTGCAGTGCTAATTGATTGATTTAATCAGGGCTGTCATGTGAGTGTGTGTGTGTGTGAGAGAGAGAGAGAGAGAGAGAGAGAGACAGAGAGACCATGTGTGCCTTGGGGCAGGTGGTGGTGGTGGGTGCTGGGGTGGAGGGGGGTGGAACCCTGCACACTGCTGTCTAGGCCTGCTCTGTTAGTTTTGATGGAGCCACTAATCACATGAAACAATCAACCAATTATTGAGATTGAAATCAACAAAACACTACTGAATAAAGAAAAATATGATTGTGTGTATATCTGTTTGAGATTGTGTGTGTATCTGCATGTGTGTGTGTGTCTGTGTATGTGTGTGTGTGTGTGTTGTATAGCTGTTTAATTAGAGACTAGCAGGGAGGCTCAAGGGATTTTGTTTCTGAAAATTTGGTGCAGTGCTAATTGATTGACTTAATCAGCACTGCTGTGTATGTTTGTGTGTGTGTGTGCACATCATTAGCTGCAAAAACAGCATGTCATGAAGGTGCCTCATCACCTCTGTCAGGAACAGTACACCCAAAAGCCACCCCGAGTCTGATCTCTACGCAGTCAGGAACAGCTTGCTGTATGGTCCCCCGAGTCTGATCTCTACGCAGTCAGGAACAGCTTGCTGTATGGTGCCCCGAGTCTGATCTCTGCGCAGTCAGGAACAGTTTGCCCTAAAGGCTTCTAGCCTGATCACTTCTGTGCTGCCAGGAAGAGAATGCCCTAAAGGCCCTAAGGCTCATCACTGGAGCGTGGTCAGGAAGGGTGGGCCTGCTGTATACACACAGCCACCCGCTCGTCCCCCTCTGCTGATCTGAGACCTGCCTGCTCATAGTTCAGGCTGCCTCAGGCGACTCAGTTTGAACTACAGAGGGTCGATGTTTACAGACACAAGATTGCCCCTCCCCCCTGTTTTATACACACACACCCCTCCACCATCACTCTGCTGCTCTGTATTAGGTGGAGAGTGTCAGGTGTATACATCATTCTTTCCTGTCATGTGTGTATGTGTGTGTTGGTCCACATGTATGTGTGTATATAGAAATATGGAACGGGGGGTATACAGGTGTATATAGAGTGTGGGTATATAGGTGTATGTAGAATGGTCATATATGGGTGTATATGGATTGGGGGTATATCAGTGTATATACTGTAGAATGGTCATATATAGGTGTATATAGAATGGTGGTATATAGGTGTATATAGAATGGTGGCATATAGGTGTATATACTATAGAATGGTCATATATAGGTGTATATAGAATAGAATGGTCATATATAGGTGTATATAGAATGGTGGTATATAGGTGTATATACTGTAGAATGGTGGTATATAGGTGTATATACTGTAGAATGGTGGTATATAGGTGTATATACTGTAGAATGGTGGTATATAGGTCTATATACTGTAGAATGGTGGTATATAGGTGTATATACTGTAGAATGGTGGTATATAGGTGTGTTCCTCACAGGTTCCCTGTACACTAAAAATCTTTCCTGCTCAGAAATGCTGGGTTAGATCTGAGCTCTTCTGGAGATGGATAAGCCATTGACCATGTTCTCAGTATAGTACTGTAGATGTGGGGAAGCAGTTACAGCTAGAGCAACCTCTGTTTCACCACCGCTGGTGCACGCTCCCGCAAGTTTGTGTGTGTGTGTGTGTGTGTGTGTGTGTGTGATGTGATGTGATGAGCACTGTGAAAAATCTAAAGAAAAAAATGAAGTGATGAAGTTTATTTTTGAAGCTGAGAAAGGAAAAGTGTGAATGTTGGGGAGGGACACTGCACAAACAGGAGAGTGTTGGGGAGGGACACTGCACAAACAGGTGAGTGTTGGGGAGGGACACTGCACAAACAGGTGAGTGTTGGGGAGGGACACTGCACAAACAGGTGAGTGTTGGGGAG
>JAOXYF010000013.1:9756974-9772875 GCA_028565775.1 Sternarchorhynchus goeldii
CATTTTTACAATGCTTATACCCCCCCCCCCCCCCCAAAAAAAAGAAAAAAAACCACACACACACACACACACACACAACACTATCCGAAATGCTTCGTATTCCCCGCCCCCGCCTGCGTGCGCATGAACCCGCTAATTACTGCTGACCTCTAGCTCTGTGGGTCACAGGGAGGAGGTGGCAGACAGTGACTCGGAGAGGGGGGGGCGGACGTCGGATTTAAGCAAGTAATCTTCGTTCCACTTCGTCGCGCTTTAGTTACGCCATTCTGTTTTAAATGTGCAAGTCAATTGATGCAGATATTAACCCTTGATTCTGCCTTTCAAAATGCAGTCTCGCTATCTTTACGTTGTCGTCGCGCGAGTCCGCTGCGTGCGATCACGGTTTCTTTAAGAGGGACGCCAAAACCTGGCCGTTATCTGCAATCGGATCTGAACCTGTCCTGGAACAAACGTAAACAAAAACAAAGAGTTTGCATTCCAACGAAGCCTCCGCCCTCTTGCGCTCTCGAACGCCTTTATGGATAATTGATTGTCAAAAGATTTTTTTTTATTAAGTACAGGCAAATTCCTCTGCATGCACGCACACCAGAAAACTGACAACTCAGTCTACCAGTTATTAGCAGTTACAGATATTAGTTAGTTAATAGTATTAGTATTACCAGTCACACGTAATTTAATTATTTCAAAAATATTATTTACATATGATACATAGAATATTAATACAGTTACACCGCCGCTTCTCTTACTAATAGGGTTGGTTTTCAGGCATTTTCCCCCCATTGTGAGAAGTTCAGATCTATTATGGGCTGCGAAGACACCGCCCTTACTCGTCTGTCATTGGCTAATTTGGTCCGTGCTTCGTCTATACCAAACCGGGCAGCCGAAGCCTGGCCAGAAACCGCGCGACTGCCCAGCCATCTGAGACACCACGAAACCCAAGCTTCACGGACCAAGATTCACGAGTCGGACTTCCAGACACCACATTTATCGCACCACGTGAAGGGGGGTTTTCCTGTACACAGGACTAGCGACTCGCGTGATTTGTTTTGAAAGAGTTCTGCAGACCCGCGCATTGCGGACACTGTTTCAGACTGTTACTGGGTTTAAGAGCAAGACGACCCGCTCGTGTAGTTCCCCTCCGTTGGGCAAATATCAAGGAAAGCTTGGTTATTGATATTACTATTCGTTTTGAACTTCGAATTCCCTCTTAAGGTACCGTTTGGATTTTCGCCCATAATTTCTGGATTTTCCAAGGGACCTGCATAATGGGTTTAAGTTTGCGGTTTGGTCTCGCGCTACTGGCTCACTTGATACTTTGGAGTCGGTACCTGGGGTTTGCGCACGCGTTTGGAGAAGAGGACGAAATGACGTGCGACCCAATCCGGATCTCAATGTGTCAAGATCTGGGATATAATGTCACAAAGATGCCGAATCTCGTAGGGAACGTTCTTCAGTCGGACGCAGAACTGCAGCTCACCACGTTCACTCCGCTCATACAGTACGGCTGCTCGAGGCAACTAAAGGTGAGCTCGCGCGCGTCTCGCGGTTGATACTGTACACCGTAGCGTGCACGGGTTCCCACGATTCCCTGGAATGCAGGCGTGTGGGCTGTAAAAGTTACATAAATTACGAAGCGGTCAGCAGATTATGTGTGTTTGTGTGTGCGCGCGCTTGTGTGAGAGAAAAATTACAGAGAGAAAACAGAGTTATTGTATTAATAATTTACTGCAGAGAAACTTCTGTTAGAAAAGATACTGTAGTCAGTTTTTCGCGATCGCATTGGATGCTTCTAAGAAGGAAGAATATACAGTATAGAGAAGGTTATATGTAACCTTATACTGTACCTCGGTATTTTAGCTGCTCAGGTGACAGAGTTCAGTCAGTCGGATTATCTTCCTGATCCCAGCCCGGTATCGAGTTGGCTGTAATTTTGTTTGTAGGTTAGGAGTATGTAAGAGTTTATGTTATAATTTCCTTTAGCGGTTGGAATGTGTTCCCGAATGACCGCAGCGAAAATCCGACATTTCCTTTCTTCAATACAATCCCATTAAACTACCACACACACACGAGACTAAACAACATAAAAGCACACAGGGCTTCTGCTTGCATGCGCGGTCTATCACACGGTAAAGACACACATGAACAAACTTAGTTCACATGCATCTTAAACGGTCTCACGAAGAACTTCAAAACTTGCCTTCAGTTCCCAGGTTTGGTTTCAAAAAACGATCTAGTATTGCTCTCATATTAAATATAGGAAAATAGATGACTAGTTTCGTCTCGTATCACAGTACTACTGTGCAGTGTATAAATCAATGTGACGTGTGAACTGTACCCCCTTGTGTTTATAGTTTAGATTCTGGATTTCCATTGGATTCAGTTTTGGTTTAACAGCAGTTGGGAACATTTCCTTCCAGTTAAAACACTTAATTTGGGCTGGTACTCTACCCCCAAACACAAAAAGCTACACAGCACCCATTGGTCAACCTCCGTCCACAGTGCCTTCCAGAGCAGATCGGGCGCTGCGTTACGACCCTCGTGAGCGCAGCAGGAGAGTTGACGTTTACTTCACCACATGTATATCCACAAAGGTCAAAACGTCTCATATTTGTTATGAACTCTTCGCCTCTTTAATGAGCTGTGCTGTTCGCCACGGGCGACCTTTGTCAGGTGAGGCTTTTAAAGGCTTTTAGTCAAAACAGCGTAAAGAGACAGGGTATTAAAAGCGCCAACCACGCGATAACGATCTCCGAAGCGAGAGACGTCGCACGAACGTGTGTGAGTCTGACTTGAAATCCCGATTTAGGTCACGATTATAGTGCAGTAGTGAACTGCTAGTTTAAAATTGCTCACGCACAGATATACTGCTATACCGGTATAATGTTACACTGAGCTAGTATTTCACGTACTGCACTACTGTGCTCATGTACGGCTGTACCGATAAAACACTGAACCGATTTATTAATGTAGTGATTCACCACTCTACTGAAATATTGCAGTACTGATATATACTGCTGTACATAACCCAGATAATATACTACTGCACTGATTTACTAAATTTTGAGTTGACTGGAGTTTTAGGCACTTTCAGTCGTTGGTCAGTATGAAAATCTAATATTCTAATAAGATATTTCAGTACAGGGTTATAATATGTCAAAAGCCCAAACAACAATTATTATACTACAGCACAAACAAAGAAATGTCAGAAGTTTTATTCAGTTTATTTTGAGATAGAGTGGCAAACTGTTAGGAGGTTTCCAGAGATGTGCAGGTGTCCTGATCCTGTGAGGAGGTTTCCAGAGATGTGCAGGTGTCCTGATCCTGTGAGGAGGTTTCCAGAGATGTGCAGGTGTTCTGATCCTGTGAGGAGGTTTCCAGAGATGTGCAGGTGTCCTGATCCTGATCCGTTGTTCAAGGCTCTTGTCCTGATTTTCTGCATCGTCCCTGCGGCGCCATCAGGACGGAAGAGTGTTCAGTGAGGCGGGAAGGAGCAGCTTCCTGTGACAGACAGACTGTAGTCCCGTATTAGCAATGTTCACGCTGACCTTTAAAATCACCAGTGGGTCTGAAGTGGGATGAAGCCAAAGGCACTCAGTGCTGTGGCGCTGTGTTATCGGCAGCAGGCAGTGCAGTATAGCTCAGCGCCTTTAGCACACGTGAGTTATCGCTGTTCATGAGAGCGCTGGTGATGTGCTACTCCACAGACCGAATGACCTGTGATACGTGCAGTTATCGCTCAGCTCTGTTACGGTGGTCATTTACTGTTATATCAGTGAAATCTGAAGCATGGAGCCTTTTCCTGTGCTGTAAATAGAGACCGGTACTTTCTTTACTTTTTTAATGCATTTTCTCTCTCTCTCTCTCTCTCTCTCTCTCTCTCTCTATCTATCTATCTCTCTCTCTCTCTCTCAGTTCTTCCTGTGCTCTGTGTACGCCCCCATGTGCACTGAGAAGGTTCCAGTGTCCATCGGCCCCTGCGGCAGCATGTGTGTGTCGGTGAGGAACCGCTGCCTGCCCGTACTGCAGGAGTTCGGCTTCACATGGCCCGATCTGCTCAACTGCAGCCTCTTCCCGCCCACCAACGACCAGAACCACATGTGCATGGAGGGTCCACCGGAGGACGAGGGGCCACTGCACATGCGCCCGCTCCACCCGCACGAGGAGGAGTGTGCGGCACTGGCGGGGGGTGTGGCCGAGCGCTACGTCTGGGTGAAGCGCAGCGATGGCTGTGCGCTGCAGTGCGGCTACGATGCCGGACTCCATCAGCGCCGGGCCAAGCTCTTCGCCGACGTGTGGATGGCGGTGTGGGCGGTGCTCTGCTTCGTCTCCACCTCCTTCACCGTGCTGACGTTCCTGCTGGACTCGGGCCGTTTCGCTTACCCCGAGCGGCCGATCATGTTCCTCAGCATGTGCTACAACGTCTACAGCGTGGCGTACCTGGTGCGTCTGACCGCGGGTCGCGAGCGAATCTCCTGCGACATGGACGAGGCGTCGGTGCCCGTTCTGGCCCAGGAGGGGCTGAAGAACACGGGCTGCGCCGTGGTCTTCCTGCTCGCCTACTTCTTTGGCATGGCCAGCTCCATCTGGTGGGTGATCCTCACACTCACCTGGTTCCTGGCTGCTGGGCTCAAGTGGGGACACGAGGCCATCGAGATGCACAGCTCCTACTTCCACATCGCCGCCTGGGCCATCCCTGCTGTCAAGACCATCGTGGTGCTCATCATGAGGCTGGTGGACGCAGACGACCTCTCTGGCCTCTGCTACGTGGGCAACCAGAACCTGGACGCCCTGACGGGCTTCGTGGTGGCGCCGTTGTTCACGTACCTGGCGGTCGGGACGCTGTTCATCGCCGCCGGCCTGGTGGCGCTCTTCAAAATCCGCTCCAACTTGCAGAAGGACGGCACCAAGACGGACAAGCTGGAGAGGCTGATGGTGAAGATCGGGGTCTTTTCTGTGCTCTACACGGTTCCTGCCTCCTGCGTCATTGCCTGCTACTTCTACCAGATCTCCAACTGGGCGGATTTCCACCAGATGCCGCGCGATTCGTACGTGGCGGCCGAACTGCTGCGGATCTTCATGTCGCTGCTGGTGGGCATCACCAGCGGTATGTGGGTGTGGTCGGCCAAAACGCTGCACACCTGGCAACGCTGCTCGCTCCGCCTCCTGCACTCCCGCAGGGGTACCCGCGCCAACCAGGCCGGTGATGGCTGGGGCAAAGCTGGCAAGGGCAGCGAGACGGTGGTGTGAGCGAGCAAGAGAGGCGGGAAAAAAAATTCAATCGGAGGAAAGACGTCCAGGGAGCGAAACCAGAACAGCTGAGAGGAAGGACCGCGTCTCACGAGTGCAAGAGAACGGACAGAGCGAGTGACGGAAAAGAACAACAGCTCCACCTTGTGAACGTTTCCTGGTCCTGCAGCCCCCAACCCTCTGCCCCCCTCCCCTTCTTCCTCTCTCAGGACAAATTCATGTAGCACTATCAGCTCCTCAATCTTTGTATGTGGAGAAGCTTCGCCAGATGATTTTACACTGGATGGTAGCACAGTTCAGGCGATTGGCCGCAACGACGTGGGTGTTACAGCTGCGCGAGTGTGGTGGTGGGTTCCACAGCAGTGTTACGGCAGGAAGCCCAGCTCTGCAGTAGCTGCACGGCAGGAAGTAGCCACGGCTGAATCTGCAGCGGTGTGTTGTGGCATGAAGGAGCAGGTGTGGTGCCTCATGAAGTGCTGCAACCAGTCTGCTTTTGCACTGTGGTATCTGTACTGCAGCAAAGACACCTGGGAAATGTAGTTTTTTCCACTCCTCAGCGAACAGCACAAATTACCTCGCATTGAAACACAGCTGTCTAGTCTTTTTGTTCGGAATGTCCTGTAGTGGACCCCTGGACTGGCAGCTAGAACTTTAGTGGGTTAGAATTCTACAGCACCAACCAGTTTAGTACTCTCCTCACAAACAAACAGAACTGTGCAGGCTTTTCTAGACTTTTAAACATTCTAGTGTTCTAGAGCTCTGATGTAGAGTTACGGACCTATTCATAAAGCCTCTTAGATGAGGAGGGCTGTTTCCAAATCCATGTTTCTCTGTGGCCAAGAGCAGGGAGCAGTGTGAAATCCCTCCTGATCTGGGATGCTGTGTGAAACTGATCCACTGGACCTGATGTCCAAAAATTCAAAATGTGGTCAGGAAGTATCCAGTTTTCCATTGACATGAATCTTAAATATTTACTTTAGTTTTTTTAATGAGACGATGCCATGTTATTTTTACCAAGTATGCTGTTAGACAAACACACACACACACATACACACACATACACACACATACTCTTAACCCTGTACACACACTAACACACACAAACACACACACACACTGACATTTCACACACTGTTAAGATGTTAAGAGTCAGAATTATTTTGGTTGCTGAGTTCCTGTAAGACAATCAGTGCCGGAAGAAAGTGAATGTATACAAACCTCTGAAGAAATTCTATTTTTACACATTTCTAAAGTGAATGTATACAAACCTCTGAAGAAATTCTATTTTTACACATTTCTAAAGTGCCTCTAGAGTGTGCTGGTCGTGCACATTACCCCAAACGTCATGAAGTGCTCCTGTGTTTATATGTACAGAAACTGGGGTTTGTAGTTTTTATATGTACAGAAACTGGGGTTTGTAGTTTTTATTTTTGTTGTCATTATTGTATTATAAAATCCTAATTTATCTTTGTAAAAACTTCTACAAAATCTAAAAAAACTTGCTTGTTATTTAAGGATGCTTTTGTACCAAATGAAGAGAAATTAAACTTTGGTTTTGAATGCAGCGTGTGTGTGAGTGCCAGAAATGTAAATGTGAGTGTGTGGGAGTGAGAATGGGGGCAGAGATTGGGGTGAGATAACGCATCTCTTTAGAAATGAACTTGGTGCCCAATAGTTTTTAATGAGAGAATCTGGAGTTTCGATGACATTGTAAAACCAGTCAGCTCAGTACTTCAGTGATGACTCACGCCACATTAATAGATCAATAATAATGAACACTCAGCTGGGACATGAGAGCGTGGCGACTGAAAAACTATTAACACTGGTGGAAGAAAGAGAATATGTTCATACATAACTAACAATAGCAGAATTAATTAAAATGTAAGGATATACATATTTAAAACTAATTAGTTACTCAGAGCTGGGATTCCCTAATGAATATTGTAGAATATTTCTGAGAAATGTTCATATGGACACATTTAGTCAGGGAAAATTCCACATTTGATGTTCTCTCAGGGGAATTTGAGAGACAAGAACAACAAATTTGAGAAACTACAAGAAAAGATACTTGACAATGTACTTGAATTTAAATGAACTGAGTCCATTTATCACTGAGGTGCCACTTAATCACTAACGTATGACACAATCATGACACATTTACAGACAGAAAAGCCACAAACAGCCAACTGTGTTCTATCAGCGTATAAGAGCTTCTGAGTCTGAGTGAATACGCAGATCCAAAAATGTAAACCCAGAAAATGAAGCCCAAGGTGAAAACCAAGTGGGTAGAGATGGAGACAGGTATCAGTACCAAAGAGCAAAAGGACTAAACTGGGAGAACAGACAAAAACAGGTGAACAGCCAAACACCGGCTTGGTATGCACAAGAGAAGGAGGCACTACTACACAGTGTCCAAGGCACAGCAGAGATTATAAACAGGGAATGGATGGATAGGGAACTGGTGAGGATGATCAGTAATCAGCCTCTGGAGAACCTCTGCAGGCAAGAGGCGGGACTACTGACACAAGGATCCAAGAATTTCATGATAAACTATACCCATACTAAATAAACTATACCCATACTGAATGAACACCAGCCTGGCCCAGAGAGGTGGTGGTGCACACGACACCACAGAGAAAGCAAGGGCATGCAGTGAAGACCCTGGCAGGAAGAGCGATTGGTGAATGTAAGGACACTCACCAATCATCACAGAGCCAGACAACACACATCAGGGGGTGCTTGGATGTGGAAGTACCTGGAGTTGAGAATGGATAAAATTAACAGAACTTTATCTACTGATATATTCTTGAAGCAATTTGGAACAGTACAATAATCTTGATTACTCTGTAATATAGACCAGTGGAACAAGAATGAAAAATACGTTACATTTTTCAGCTGTTTTTTGTCATTTTTATTGTCATATTTATTGTTAAATATCAATATACACATTATCATCAATAAAAAAATTCTAATATAAATTAAAATGGTTAAACTATCTTTATTTATAACATGTTTTTAAAGGAGCCCTATGTACCACCAAAACGCTGGCATTCACTGTGATTCACTGGCATTCACTGTGATTCACTGTGATTCACTGTGATTCACTGTGAACACAATGAAGTTACACTTCTCCCAAACCTGCTGGACTGTCAAGTTAAAGAAGAGGGTTGTTGGAAAAAACTGGCTGCTCTGTTCGGCCTGATTCATCACTGTTCTGCCTGATCCCATATATTGACTATATACCAATAGACGTTGCTCTCAAGGACATTTGAGAATCTCACGAATAGCTTATCTGGCCACAATTTGTTTATATACACAAAGAATATCCTGAGGAATTGTATCAACCCAAGACCAATAACGTTCTAATGCCACTGGTTTTGTGATTTTCTAGAAAAACCAAACCATTAGAAACCAAGTAACCAATCTGAACAGGCACAATATTCTACTGACTTCTCACTAAACCACATCATATGGTAAATCAGTCCAGTTTTTTGGTTGGTATCACTGGTCAACAGTGGTTTTGCTTCCTGCTCAAATCTACTTATTTATTATGTATGTTTGCATGCTGAATTCAAATATGGTTTCAAAGTTTCCCTATCACACATGATTTGTTTTAATCCAGGATACTTGTGTCGTTATATTTACAGAAGTACAAAAGTGTTGCCAAGAGGATGCAAATGTTGTCCTATGACTGCTGGACACTGAGAGGGATTTTCCTGAGATCAAACACAGGTAAAACTCATACACAAACACTTCTGAAGAACATGAATACACATTTTAAGTGTAATAACAGCTGTATTTATGAATAAGCCCATATACAATTTATGCACATTTTACACAGTTAAAAAAAACGAATGATTCTAAAAATAGATTCAAATTCAGCATAAAATGACATTTCATTAATGTTAAATTGTTCTCGAGAACCTTTCCAGATACACTGATTGCTCTCTCTCTCAACCAAGCCTTCTCCACTGTTCCTCTCTCAGTGAACCAGCCTGCTTAACTGTTCCTCTCTCAGTGAACCAGCGTTCTCAACTGTTCCTCTCTCAGTGAACCAGCCTTCTCCACTGTTCCTCTCTCAGTGAACCAGCCTTCTCAACTGTTCCTCTCAGTGAACAAGCCTTCTCAACTGTTCCTCTCTCAGTGAACCAGCTTCAGCACAGGAATGGCATTAAATGTAGCCTCATAATACATATATGACCAGTGTATAACAGTGGTGTGAAAGTAAGCAAATAACTTCAGTGGTTTTGAAAGAACGTCAGCTTCAAGTTTTACCTAAAAACAGATAAAAAAAATACGCTCTTGTTTTTAAACATACATATTCACAGTTATTTCTCGATAACTTATATTATCATGAAAGTGCTTTGTGTTTTTATCAGTACAGCCATGAGACTCTATGAGACTGTATAGAATTGCTAAAATAATCTGGATGGTTCTGGAAGCGTCACACTCATGAGTGGGTTTGAAACTACAGCACAGCTCACTTAAACGTTTGCGTTGCTCTACAGTCAAATGAAAGGTACCTCACTACACTAATCACAACAGTACCAGTGTGCAAAAAACAAACAACCAACCAAGCTCTAAAAGGTTGATCGAGCTCTGGTTTTCCAGTAGACTGCAGCTGAAAGTCCTTTGTAATCATGTTCATCCAATGTACAAGGCAGTAACACACTGTCCTCTGCTGGTCCTTCAGTCTCTCCACGCGGACCAGCGCATTGTGACGGGCCAACTGTGAGCGTCCTCGGTAGCTCCAGGTCCTTCAGAACCTTCAGAATATCCTGAGTACTAATTGTCTGTGCTCAGCCAGCCTGACCCTGTAAAACGGGGGGGCTGATTGGAGAAAGACACGTGTCCGGATCAGCATTGCTGTCGTCGAGCGCGAGATCACAGCAGAGTGCTTGTGAGAAGAATGGAGATACTCACTTTAACTGCTGCATTTCAGCACCCTGTTCGACTGGGGAAGAGGGAGAGGAGAAACAGAGAGAGCAGGCGGTTTGTGCAGTTATAAAGGCTCTTTATCTAAATCAAAAATGTGTCAGAGCTCATTTAAGAAAGTATGAAAGCGCATGTCTGAGTATGTGAGCATCGTATAGGATGGGACGGTCCCTGGGAGTCTGAGAGTCTGTTTAAGAAGGCTGAGTCTAAGCCTGTGAGTCCCATACCCTGGTGCTGTGGTCTCTGGCGCATCCTCACTGTAAAAATGATAATGATGATGACAACGAGAAGAAGCACTAAAGCACTTGCGATAACCATCATGGAGTCCACAGGGGGCGGATGGGGAGCACCTGTAGAGAACACAAACACACAGACAAACACACACATACACACACACACACAAACACACACACACACACACACACACACACACAGTGAGTCTCTTCCTCCACGCTCCCCTCAATTACAGACATATACAAACACAACTTTGGGACGTTGGATGGCATAAGATGGCATTCAAAACCTGATGTGTATTATTAAAACATACTGTTTAAACCATACTAGCAGAAGGGATTCTGGATGCACTCCTACCAATATCCAGGAGAATCTAGCACTGCCGGTGCCGCAGCGAGGGTTAGGATTAGTGTTAGGATTAGTGTTAGGGTTAATGTTAGGGTTAGGATTAGTGTTAGGAACAGTGTTAGTGTTAGGTTTAGTGTTACGGTTAGGATTAGTGTTAGTGTTAGGATCAGTGTTAGTGTTAGTGTTAGGATTAGGATTAGTGTTAATGTTAGGGTTAGGATTAGTGTTACGGTAAGGATTAGGGCATCATACTACGCACACAAGGTGAGCGGAGAGGAGGTGGAGGTCCCGATAGTGCAATTTATTGTAGCTGGCTGGGTGCAGTTCAACGTGGCGTTCTGGGACACGTTCCACAGGCCCGTGGCTGAGTCCCGCAAACTCGCTCCACCTGCTATCTTCAGGATGGCCCCAAGACTCCCGTCGTCCCCCGCCCAGATCACCCTGCTGTGCGGGAACCCACCCGACGCTGAGCAGGTAACCGTGCAGGTTGGCGGGTTGGTAGAAAGGCTAGAGTCACTACATCGCCACAGACTGATGGTGGGGCTGGAGTAGAGGGCTGGTGGAGGAAACGCACACTGTGAACATTTGATGCAGTGAGAAAATTCCAAAAAGCTATTAATGTTTCACTTCCTCACACACATAATTTTGAGTTCATATACTTTGACCAAAACAATACTGTAATAAAATAACCCTAACCATAATCCAGACGCTTCTCATCACTATACGTAAGGGCTTTTGTAAAAGTAACTTGAAATGGGTGAATGCAAAGCTATGCTGTCTTGATGACAATCACAATCTTGTGAGAAAACACTGGTTCTCAGAAGTACTTCAGCACATCTCATACACCAGACACACAAGCAAAGATATACCAAACATGAAAGAGCAAAACGTAAAAAAACGTGATTGTGTGTGTGTGTGTGTACACACTGTATACCTGTAACTGTGAGATTATATTTCATAATACTCGAAACATCGTGGTTCTTGTTAAAAACGATGCAGGAGTACTCGCCCTCGTCAGCGAGAGAGAGCTGTGACAGCTCCAAGGTGGCGTGGTGGGTCTTCACGGTGCACAAGCTCCTGTTCTTGTACTCCTCATTCACGTCCAGATTTTCTCTGCTCGAATACCCATTGATGAAAACTTCCCTGTCTGCAGTAATACCCTTTCTCTGGTAGTATATCCATGAAACAGTGACATTGAACGAGCAGTGCAGGAGCACTTTTCCGCCTACAGTCCCCGTCACATCCGTGACCCCACTGTCGTCTCCTGGACACAAACAACAGGCACTGTTGTCTCAGGAATAATCTTACACACAAATGAAAGTTACTCGACGTTGCTGGAAGACTCATCAAACAGCAGCATGTGCCACCATGCACTCACACACTCTGTTACACACACACTACACACACACTACACATGCACTCACACACTGTTACACACACACTACACATGCACTCACACACTGTTACACACACACTACACATACACTCACACGTGCTATTATACGCACACTGTTACACACACACTACACATGCACTTTAACACACTTTGGGTCACTAAGCATTTAGACATTTTATTGGCTAAACGGTACTAGGGTGATTTATAAAGTATTGGATCTAGAACCTAGAACACCTTATACTTTTAAAATGAATTAAAGTACAGGTTTCGAGTTATTTCGAGTTATGTCGTATAGTTTGTGTGGATGTGGGCACTGCTATCTGAACAGCTCACACGCTTGTTGAATGTCCCACGTCTACCATACTCATCACCTTATCAGACACGTGCGTTCTAGTGTTAACACGTTGGTGATTTGTGGCGAACGTTAGCTAATCATAGTTAAGGTTAACCTAATGTGTTCAACTTCTCTCAGGTAGGTTCCCTCATAGTGTATTACAAGCTTTTTGTAACCATTTAAAGTGCTTGCAACGAAACAAAAATATTACTGTAACGCTGCCACTAAATAACTCGTCAGAGAATGGTTTGTTCTAATGAGACGCTCACGGTCTCTTCTGTGGTACTTTACAAAGAACTTTTCAGTTAACTTAACATCTTAAGCCAAACGTCGAGGCCATTCAATAACCTGAGACTTGAGGAACACTCTTGCTGGACGATCATGTATTTTGGCTTTAATTATCCAGTTCGCTTGGGAGACTGTTTTCGGTCTTACCGTAGGTGCGTGTCTGCGCGGCTGAGATCAGTCCCAGGAGTAACCTGACACCCATAAAAAGGGAATCAGTCTTCAGAGGCATACTAACATGAAAATGCACATAACCCCACGTGAACAAATGAATATTAGCATTGACGTTTTGACCGTTTTGAAAGGCTCTCGTGACGCAGTCTTATACCACGCACTACCGTAACATGACGGCGCGCGGTTAAAATGCCAGCCTACATAGTTATTCACACGTACTTCAGCTTTTTGAAATGACAGTCTAAGCGAGGTGCTTCCTCTTCTCGCTTCCCCGACTCCAGTAAGCATAAAATCTGTATATGTCAGTGTCAAAATTACTAAAGCTGAAAGGTTTTAGACTGAAGAGCTATGTGAACTTTTAGATGACCATATTCGACATGCCATCGAACCCTCGTGCCAACGACGTCTACCGTTCAACGTGCAAAACCACGCGCTAAAGAATTAGATTACGGAAAGATGAACGAAAACTAATCATGGCGCGGGCGGCATGAAGGGTGTGAAGAATAATTGTTTTACAGGACATTAGACAGGACTCTACACACCGTCTCTGCTGTTGTCAAGTTCTCACTTTCGCACTCATTTTCCGGAAAACTATCAAAAAACATTATGAAAGCAATTGTAATTTAAAACAATTCCATAGGAATGACCGAGCTGTCTGTTCGAATTGGGAGAGTTTCAGCCTGTCAGATGATCTCTGTATGGAAATCTTCCTGTTGACGCATATGTACTATAACCATTTTTATTTCCTCGGGCGAATAATAATGACATTTACTTATTATTAATTGATTTAACAGTTTTGATACAACAACAGAGTGATGAAGTTTTAATTTACTCACATGTAGCAGCGTAACATCGTAGCCTGTGGAAGAGCGAAACTTTACATAAGACACCGAAACAGGGAACTACTCCTTTAGCAGAAAGACTGATTTCGTTTCGGTCTGGCAAGAGATGACATCACAGGGAATCCCCAACATGTTATGCTTTCGCTCCAGGTATTTGTTTAGGGCTTCATCATAACAGGAGTGCACACACACACACACACACACACACACATACATAATTAAAATGTACAAGTGGTCAGGCAGATACATTCGTCCAACAGCTCTTATTTTAATCTCTTTCAGAGACACACGTTTTCTACACTCCAGTAAAATCCAATACTAATCTTATTCAAAAGCCCAGTCCTATGTGTAAAGTGCCTTTCATAATAGTTCCAAAGCTACTTTACAGAAATGTGAGCCTGGTACTTTAATGAGCCAGGTGACAAACTGTGGTTTTTGGCCAAGTTCAACCCGAGCCTTAATCTTAAAACTCTAGCCTTAATCCTTAAAGTCTATCCATTCATCCTACACTCACTTTTCCCCTCATATTCCCCAATTTCCCTCTGCTGTCCTGGACTCTGATCATTATAACAGTGTGTGTGTGTCTGTGTGTAAGTGAGCAGTCCTACCTGTGATAGTGTGATGTTTCCTCATACATGACATAAAATGAAATGAGAACATGGACATACTGATCTGATCTAATCTAGTGTGTGTGTGTGTGGGAGGAGGGGCGGGGCGTTTAATGATCTAAACTAGTGTGTGTGGGGGGGGAGGAGCGTTTAATGACTAAAGGGGAGAAGTTCCAGGCAAAAATCTATTTGGAGGCTTTATTGTAGTCCCTTACTGAAAATTCTGATTAACTCAAATTTTTAATATGATTTGTAATTAATTATTTGTGAACTGGTCGATCCCCCACTAGGAGCGATACTGTTTTAACATTGTTTCATTCATATTTTTTGGATAAATTTGTCTCTGTTATGTTGATAGCAAGGCTTCCAACAACATTATTGTAACAGGAAGGACCTGGAGGAAATCACTTTTTACTTTTAGATTAGAAACCATTAGCAACCAAGTAAACACAATGACGGAGTCAGACTGGGCACAGCAGGAGCAGCAAAACACCACCACCGTTTATGTAATGCAGTGGATTATAAACATGTGGTGTGAGTGTAATAAAGAGATAGAGGAGGGTGGCATTTTCATATTTGTAGCTATATTTCTAGATTATTTATAGATATGGTTATTTGACTTTACTTTGACTTACAGAGTGTAGCACAAACAAACTTTGGTTCAGCGTTTAGGTGTCTTGTGTGGTCAGTTCCTAAGCACTTTTGTGTAATGGTGAGATAGTTCCTCACATAATATTTTAATTGTTTGTTATGAGCAAGATATAGCCTTTCCAGACAACATTGCATAGATTACATAGAAAAAGCAAACAAACTTATTTTATATAAAATTTATAGAAACTTATTTTAGAAATCAGAGATGAGCTCTCCAGCCATCAGCTCCGAGCCCCTGTTTGATGTAATTTCCCTATGAACAACAAGAAAACGAGATCCATCTGTGTTCCACAACGGCACTTTCATTCTCACAATCAAAGCATCAACGTTTCAGTTTATGCTGTTCTGATGCCAGTTTTGAACTGGTTTGCTAGAATTACAAATTTGTGTCCATTTGCAGTGACAGAAGTGTGCAGTACTTTTACTGGCTCTGTGATGCAACATCTGCAGGTAGACAAGGGTCCAGCGTTGTGTGTTACGTATATAAGCCACTGGTGCACATCGTGTCTCAGTATGGTGAACACTGAACTGACTCATTTAGACAGTATCTGTATGACAGTATCACACAGAGTGGGTCGTTCATCAATCTGCAGCATAGATCTTTGCACAGTTCTAGTCTGATAACTAAGTCTGATAACCAAGGGGACATTTCTGGCTACATGCAGAGTATGATTTCAAAAGACATTTATAGTATTATGGGTACCATAATAACTCATGTCATACTGTATGAGTTGTGCTGGGTTTTAACCTAACATGGAGTTGACCCATGATATGTGGTTGACCCTTACACAAACACTGTTATTGTTGTTGTTATGTGGTTGACCCTTACATAAACACTGTTATTGTT
>JAOXYF010000013.1:9780206-9792532 GCA_028565775.1 Sternarchorhynchus goeldii
TGTTCGTAGCTAACACTGCTGCTCAGTAATGTTATGTTTGTTCGTAGCTAACACTGCTGCTCAGTAATGTTATGTTTGTTCGTAGCTAACACTGCTGCTCAGTAATGTTATGTTTCCTGTTTTTTTCCATTCCAAGTATAACGTTTTCTGGCTAGCTGTCTAAACTGGCTTTATCTTTAGTGAACACATTCTTTTCTTTAGTGTTCAGTGGTCTGTAAAAATATTGCACTACAAGCTCACTGAATCTACTTATAGCAGAAACCAATTGCACACCAACACTTTCAGATTGTAGATGGTGGCAGTAACTGCCACTCAGTGGTCGTAGCTCACTGCCTGTGTCATCACATGCATACCCTCTGTAAGAATCTCTTCCTCCCTGCTGCCTCACCCTGGACTGCAAGCCCTACTCCCAGGTTCTGTAGCTCTGCCCTCAGAGTTGCTTCCAGCTTCTCTCCAGGAAATCTAACAGGTACAAAGTGGGGACGCTCAACTGTGACACTGTCATGAAGCTCAGAGAGAGATCTTGTTATTACAGGGCCAGAGGAAGGGTTCTCAGAGAGAGATCTTGTTATTATGCCAGTGGATATGCCACATTTGATGCCAGGTCACAAAATAATCAGGCAGAAGGATTCTCAGCTGTGGAGGAACCAGTTTGAAGTGAAGAGTGTGAGGAAGTGTGAACAGATCACTCCTGCAACATGATACCATGTCCTAGTTCACAAATGGAGTTTGTTAAAGGAATAAAACCTTCATGGCTCCTGTTATCAGTAACATCTGCACATGGAACATAAATGCACTGTGCGAGACTGAATCACGATGTGTGTGTGCACGTACCCATGTGTGTGTGTGTGTGTAGCATTTAGCTGCTTCTGAGGAATACTCAGGCGAATGACGTTGATGGGACATTGTAGGAAGTAAAACCTAGTATCAGAAAGTTGAGCAACATGTTCCATTATCATGGTCCATCAACAGCAAAGTGCATACACACATACCCACTAACACACACACACAGACGCAAAATCCTTAAACTCATTAGTCATACACACACACACATTCCACTTCATACATTATCCGATAGTACCAGGAAACTTCATGCTGTGTGTGTGTCAGTGTAGACTGAACAAATCCCAGGGAGATTCTGTTGTGGACTGTAATCTGTCTATTAAAATGTGTATTACTGTAGCTAAATGTTTGTTACTGTAGCTAAATGTTTGTTACTGTAGCTAAATGCAGGTCTGGTGTTTCCTGAACTTGTATTACTTTTACATTGAATCTAGGAAGTCTCCACACCCTCAAAGTTCTTCTGTCACTGTGTCACTGGTCATGTGAGCGAGAAAGAGAGGGAGAGAAAGAGAGAGAGAGACACTGACATCTGCTGGAAGCAGGGAAAACTGTAAAGAGAAGCAAACAAATTAGACCTCATTAGGTTAGAAATACATTTTATTTCCTGCAGTGACCCAAAATAAAGTAACAGTTTTAAAGATAAATACCAGTGTGTGTGTGTGTGTGTGTCTGAGAGACCAATATTTTGTAATTGTGTGACTGTTAGTTTTCAAGCTATAGTTGTCATGTATTTCAAGTGTTGATAACAGTGCATAGTCCGTAGTTTAATCATGTATTTAAGTGTTGATAACAGTGCATAGTCTGTAGTTTAATCACAATCGTGTTGATGATAACAGTGTAATGTGGCAGTGTGTTCGTGAGTGTGTTCGTGTGTGTGTTCGTGAGTGTTTGTGAGTGTGTTCGTGTGTGTGCATAGTTCAGCTGCATGTGTTTGTGTGTCTGTGTCTGCATGCGTGCAGTGTGTTGAGTGTGTGTGTTAGCAGTGTGTTGAGTGTGTGTTAGCAGTGTGTTGAATGTGTGTGTTAGCAGTGCGTTGTCTGTAGCTCACTGTTGTTGCAGTTACTGTGGTTGTGCTCACATGTACAGTGTTTCTCTCTAGTTTCTCTGCTGTGTTTAGTTCCAGGGTGGAAGCTCAACACGTGTGTAGTGTGTGTGAGTGTCCCGTTCATCATTGGTTCCTGCAGGTGTGTGTTCCACTGTGCAATGCTGGCTCCATCCCAAATGCGGCGACTCTCCTGAAAACTCACACACACCGCACAACCCCGCCCCCTCGAACCACAGCCCCGCCTCCTGCTCCCAGGGCCCCGGCTCCCCTTTGCTTGGCGCGTGGCGTGGGACCTCCCCTCCTCGCGAGGGAGACGCGCCGCGGCGGCCGCCAGGTCCGAATGCGAAGACGTGCTGTCGATGAGGCGTGGGCCGAGGGCGAGCGGGCGCAGGGGCAGCGCCAGCCGCAGAAGCTTCCAGAAACGTGAGCCGGGGCGCTCGGAGCGGGCGCCGTGCCAGTGGATGCAGGTGGAGCTCTTGCGCAGTTCTGCCAGCTCACTGCAGGGGGCAGCGATGCTACAGCGGCGCACGGTGATGAGCGGCGTGTGGCAGGTGTGGTGCACGTACACACACAGCCGACACTCCAGCAGACTCACACTCTTCTCACACACACACTCGCTGCTCAGAACCACCATCAGCCGACGACTCGCCTGCATACGCCTGAGTACACACTCCACGAGGTCTGACACACACACACACACACACACACACACACACACACACACACACAGAGGTGTCACACATAGAATATAACACTGCATATTAACAAGTAACATGCATGCACAGATCCCTGTTACCTGTATGTAAACCTCCTACCACACAGCGTGCACACATGCACGCACACACACACACACACACACACACACTCACACATTTCCTCTGCAACTCCTTGATTAGCTCTGTTCATGATCAAATCTGGTTTAATATCAAACCTGAATATGGTGCTTACATAAGTTAACTTCTCTAGGGGAAAGGTTTACATAAGTTAAATTTTCTAGGGGAATAGCTTGGAAAGACGGAGTGCTGAATAGTGCTGTCACTGGTGATGTACTGAAGGCCACACAACATGCTGAGGGTTCATTTGTCACACAGGTGTTATAAGCTGTTAATGCAGTGTTAAAGGCCCTGGATCAGCCTCCATTTGCTTCACAGTGCTGTGATCACCCCATGAATACAACTATGAGGACATTTGCATTAGAATGAAGTAAAAGTGATCTAAAGAGAAGCTGTAGTGGATGGACTTATGGGAGGGGCTTGGGGAGTGATGTCTTATGGGAGGGGCTCAGGGAGTGATGTCTTATGGGAGGGGCTCAGGGAGTGATGTCTTATGGGAGGGGCTCGGGGAGTGATGTCTTATGGGAGGGGCTCAGGGAGTGATGTCTTATGGGAGGGGCTCAGGGAGTGACGTCTTGATTAGCTGGAAATGACTTCTACAGTCAGTGGTCTGACTGACCTTTAAGCAAAGGAGAACTGAAAGTAAAGGGAATACTTTTCTGTCAGCCACATGGTATTCAGTGCTGGGAACTTTATTCATTCTCTATTATATTACCAGTGACACATGATCACATGGTTAAATTGCCTTTTAACTATCAAGTCAGCTTATATTGAACTCATCATTACTGGATCAAATATACTTCCCAGTAGCAATGATCTTCCTTACTGTTATGTTTGCAGGCACACACAGGAAATCACTCTACAGTCTTAATGAAATGCATGGAAGGGAGTGTAATATAAACCATTTATTAAATAAAGCATGTAAACATGACAGAAAACATTCATAACATACAGACAACAAAATATGAGCATGATTCTGAAAGGCATGAATATAAAATGGCAGTAACATAACCAAAACAAAAAGAAACAACCTGGGAGATAACAGGGATGTACAGAGGGAGCTGGAGCCTGGAGCCTGGAGCCTTGCACCATATAAAACAGCCTGGATTAATCAGGCAGGATTAAAGATGGCATACTGTGACAAATGATTCATGTTTTCTGGATCTTATGAAAGTGACTGAACCACAGTCCCACAGAGCATCTGGAACCTCTGACCCTGATCAGGACACACACCCGCAACACACTCTAAAGATCAGATACGTGAGTGGAATCATTTTCATACAGCACTTTTCACACTCTCAGCACCTCTGTGTGACTGAACGATTAACAAAGATTTGATTATGCAGCTTTACAGTGTAAAAAGTTGTTCTTGATAACACACAAGTCCAGAGACTCGTAAAGCCTCTCTGGGAGAACGCCCAGCTGGGAGAAACAGCATGTTCATGTCTGAGCTGTGATGACTCCTGTGATGACAGTGTCTCCCTGTCTGTAGTGTGAGTGTGTGCATGGCTTATGTGTGTGAATCAGATGTTTGTAAAGTCTCCATAGTCAATGTTGTGCTTTCGCACATTTGATTGGATTCGGAGAGCTCTGTGTGGCACGTGCCTGTCGAACGGTGCGTGTGTTTCGGGTCACGTGCGCCGGGCGCAACGCGTGTGCCGTTAGCGTGCGCCGCGTGACGAGCTGCCGTCCTGCTGCACCGCGCCGGCAGCTCCAGCTGCAACCGCTTCCAGAAGCGGGAGGAGAGCGGCACCGACTTCTCGCCCTCCCAGCGGACGAGGGTGAGGGCGAGCCGTGCCCGCCGCAGCTCCCGCACCCACTTCTGCTTGCGGACAGGTTTGTACTGGACCAGCACGACCCTCAGGCTGCCACCCCTCAGCATGCAGGCCAGCCCGGCCTGGAGCTCCAGCAGAGCCTGGGTCCCCTGCACCGCAGTGCGCGCGCTCACTACCACCAACAACCGACGACTACGCCCAACATAGTGCAGGGTATCGTCTGTTATAGCTACACACACACACACACACACGCACGCACCAGAATTAAACACACATACAAAGGTAGACACATATGCATCCGAGACTGCATGTACACACACGCGGACACACACATACACACACACTCTACACTCTGTACTGTGTGTACACTCACTCCCTCCTGGTAGACTGTCTCTGTCGAAGATGCAGACGGAGTAACCAAGCTCCACCTCGAGCACCCGCCGCAGGGTTGCCATGACGAACTCCTCCTCCTCACTGTTCCGCGCGTATGAGATGTACACATCGAACTCCTTATTATCTGCACACACATCATATTGCTGGTCATTTATACACAGACACACACACGCACACACACACACACACTTTGCCAATCACATCATACAGATTTATACATTTATAATTGATGCATAAACATATAATACACACATCCTACAGTGAAATGGAGCAAAGCTGATGAAAGCCTAAATGTTCTTCTCACAGCTCTTCTGTTTGTGTCTCTGGAAACGCTACAACACACTTCACCGTATTAGAGCTCCTCAAGTGAAGTGGCTCATAGTTCACGTCCATCCAACACAAACAACAGAAAAACGGCCCCTACTGGGGTTCTCTGGTAGTGGCAGCAGTGAAGCACAGTTTTTGTTCATTTTCTAAAGCATCTGTTATTTTGCCCATGTCTTCCCCAGGTGGTGCACATTTACTCTTCAGTTATCCCACCACCTGAGGATCCTTCTGCGTTTATGTATCTGTTTATCTACAGTGGTGCTTGAAAGTTTGTGACCCCTTTAGAAAGTCCTAAAAGTAGATAAAGAGAACCCAGTTAAACAAATGAGACAAAATTATACTTGGTTTATTTATTAAGGAAAATTTGTGAGTGGCAAAAGTATGTGAACCTCTAGGATTAGCAGTTAATTTGATGGTGAAATTAGAGTCAGGTGTTTCCAATCAGTGGGATGACAATCTGATGATGTTTTAGGTTATATTTATGCAGAAATATAGAAAATTCTAAAGGGGTCACAAACTTTCAAGCACCACTGTAAGTTGCTATTGTCAGTTCACAGTGAGCAGTTTGAATAGATTAGAAAGTTCTGTTCTGTAGAAACAGTGTTGTTTTACTGTAGAAATACACAACAAAACAACATGTGTCTGATAAATACACACCAAAACAACATGTGTGTTATAAATACACACCAAAACAACATGTGTGTTATAAATGTTTTGCTCTTTGTCTGCTATTAACAATCTGCTCTTCTGTTAACTGTTAACATAATATTTCATGAGCCAGTGGCCCAATGTGACCCCAACCACGACTTTTTAACCATTTAGATACTTTTGTAATAAGAATGAGTGTGTGGTACCTGTGTGTGTGTGTGTGTGGTACCTGTGTGTGTGTGTGTGTGGTACCTGTAGGTGTGTATGGTACATCTGTGTGTGTGCGGTACCTGTGTCTCTTTCATCAGTGCCAAACCAGGAGCGGTAGAGCAGGTGCACCTCAAGACGGAAAACACGATACAACACGAAGAGCAGCATGGTGAGAGCCAGAGTCACACCCAGCCCACAGCCCAGCTCTACGGAGGGAATATACACTACACACACACACACACACACACACACACACACAACAGCATCACACCCTGCCCACAGCCCAGCTCTACAGAGGGATTATACACTACACACACACACACACACCCTCTGCCTGCAGAGCAGCAGTTCGAGTGCTGGATCCTCTGCTGTTCCTGGTGGTACAGCGGAACTCCCTGTGCAGCTCCGCTGGTCTGAACTCAAACACACGCAGCACCCTCTCCAAAATCACATCACCAAAGTCTTCCTCCAGCAGCCTACACACACACACACACACACACACACATACACACACACACACACACACATGCCCAACACACACAGAGGAATTACATACATATATATAGTCAAAACCAAAGCACTGCAGTAACTGTGTGTGTGTGTGTACCTGAGTGTGTGTGTGTGTGTGTGTGTGTGTGTGTGTGTACCTGGCCGGAGGTGAGGTGTATCGTGGGTCTGAAAGCTCCTCCACCGTTTTGTTGTCGATGCTCCACCACACCTGCGGCTCCTCGTTAGCAAGGTAAGGGAGATGAGCTCGACAGGTCAGCTCCACATCACCACCTGTCCCAGGACCAGCACAACACGTCACACACTACCTCCTGCAACACAGCACTGCCCACGTTGCTCCTGGAGTGTGTGTGTGTATGTTCGTGAAAGTATAAATAGCAACCTGAGTGCATGCATGTGTGTGTGTATGTGTGTGTATGCATGTACGTGTGTGTGTGTGTGTGTGTGTAGAGTGGTCATGACTAAAACTCACCCAGAGTTACAGTGTAGATCTGATCAAATGTTGGATTCAGGATTTTTGGCTCCTTAGACCCTCTGCTGGGGGCTGAAACACACACACACACACACACACACACACACACACACACACAGTTAAACAGAGAAGACCATGTGAAGACGTGAAGAGAGGAGTGGAAGAACCTGGTCCTACAGACAGCCTTGACTCTTATGGTGCGGGTGAAGTGGTGGATCCTCCCGTAGCTTCGGTAGGAGACGATGCAGGTGTAGGGAACAGCATAGTATTCCAACATCAGGCTGATCACCAAATCATTATCCTGCACCTCTCGGTAGTAGGTGGTAGGCACATCCTTCATAAACCGTTGCACAGACTCACTGTCACACTTAGAGGGAGAGAGGGAGGGAGAGAGGGAGTTGAGACTGAGTCAGTGGTCCAAAGTCACTCTCCCACATGTAGTCGTGTGCCAGAACTCACGTAGTACCACGTGATGTTGTGTGTGTTGCTGGGCACGTTCTGCAAGTCAGGGCAGTGGAGCCTCCCGTCCTCCTCCAGGGGGATGGTCACGTTGTGGTGAAGGGTGATGTCACACTCGCCCGCGCGGGGCACCACCTCCAGTTGCACCCCGATCTTCACACAAGATGAGATGTTCCTGCAGCGCGTGCACACACACACACACACACACGCACACAGACTCACACGTATGAACACAAGGGCATACAGAGCAGTGTGTACGTATTTTGGTCA
The DNA here is from genome assembly GCA_028565775.1 of Sternarchorhynchus goeldii. NCBI lineage: Eukaryota > Metazoa > Chordata > Actinopteri > Gymnotiformes > Apteronotidae > Sternarchorhynchus > Sternarchorhynchus goeldii. Next base: position 9,787,989 of record JAOXYF010000013.1, read on the forward strand.
TGAATATATGCATGTCAAAAACAATAAATGCCTAAACAACAATTTTTTGTAAATTTTAATAAATACAAAACATCTGTATGTGTGCACACGTTAACATGTGTTTGCACTGTTGTGTAGGTTTGTATGTATTTGTGTGTGTGAGTTTGTAATTGTGTCAGTTACTGTTTGTATAACCCCAGTGGACATTTAGCATTTTTGAAAGTGTAACTATGAGTAACTGAATATCTGTGTGTGTATGTGTGAGAAAGTGTGTGTCTGTGTGTGTGTGTGTGTGTGTATGTGTGTGTGTGTGTGTGTGTGTGTGTGGTGTGTGTGCATACCGGAGCATGCAGATATACAGGCCACTGTCCTGTATCGTGGCAGGCTGGATCCAGAGAGCATCGCGGTGTTTGAGGTGTGTGTGCATGCGCAGGTCGATGGGCTCCAGCTCGTGTGTGTTTGTGTGTGTGTGTGTGTGTGTGTGTCGGTACCACATCAGCGTGAGGCCTGAACTCTGAGTCTGGCTGTAATTATAGAGGGTGGGGTGGAAGAACAGAGGGCAGAAGAGACGCCCCGCCTCTCCCTCGTACACACGCACCAGCTCCCTCGCCCACACACCCCAGTCATGGCACTGTGGATCTGCAAACACACACAGCAGTCACACACAAGCCACATTTACATTTACACTGTTTAGCAGATGCTGTCCTCCAGAGCATCTTACAAAAGTGCTAGAGTTATAGGTTATGCTTGACCGGCACCTTTTACAGACGGATCTGCACATTCATTGAAACACCGGTGTGAAGATGGACTTCCACAACAGATGCACCACCTCTGAGTAGTACATAAATGTGAAATTCATTCATAATTCCATTGACTACTGGTGAAATATCCTAGATAATCCCAGCAACATTGCTGAATCATTCCTACATTATTCTGGGCTTTCCAAATTATGTCAACAATCTGCTGATAGGGGAAAGAATCCCTCCAGATTCACCACAGGCAAATACTGCCCCCTGCAGGACAGCAGTCAGCTAATCTCCTGCAGATCTATTCAAACAGCAAACGCAACTGAGGAAATGACCTTGTAAACATTCCTGTCCAATCAGCCACATGTACAGTAGAGCAGAGATAGAGTCTGACATTACACTAATAAAGACAGGGTTAAAAAAACACACATGCATTTCCAGGGCTGTGAAGAAGCTGACTGTAGCCAACTGTAGACAACTTTGGACAACTGTAGCCCGCACACAGACTCTTTCTCACTTTCTTTTTAAGATTACTATATCATCTCTCCCAACACAAAAACACTCTCTAACACACACACACACACACACACATGCATACACGCACAAATGCACACACACACACACACACACACAGTCTCTCCCTTATCCTCTATGACACACACATTCTTTCTTTGGCTCTCCATCTTCAGAGTTGATGAGAGTGGATGTAATGTTCAGAGAACACAGAATGAGCTCACACACAATCACTAATCAAAAATCAATAACACCCCTGTCTCGCTCATCCTCAACCTGCACACTCCTTTCACGCTGCCACACTCATATTTCTTCAAATCAATATTCAGTAATTGAGCTGTAAGATTTATGCTATAAATGTGTTGTAAAAGTTAAAATACTAATAACATCTGAATCAATTATAGCTTAAAACAGCAGCATCAGCATTCATTTATCAATAACACTTTATAGCCCAAACATAAGAGAGTCTTCACTCTCTTACTCACACACACACACACTCTCTAAAATACACACACACACTCACAGAAAAAAGAAACGTTAAAGATAAGGTTTTTCGTTTTGCTTAAATGAGCAACAGTAAAATGGTGCATTTTAATGAATTGTAGTTCGGCCTCAAAACTCTGACAGTTACTCAGGATTATGTCAGCATTAACTGACACACACACACACACACACACACACACACACACACACACACTATTTTCTTGGTAGAATAAGCAGCAATATGATGCTGTTACTGTCTGCAGACCTCAAACTGTTTAGGCAAATTAGAATTTTGTACACCCTTGTTACTATTCATGACACATTCGTAAGAAAACACAGACCCAGCACTAACTAGGGGTGGGACGATACACACGTTTTCCGGCTCAATACGACTGTCGATATTTTCCGATATTTAAAGAAAAGCTGCACAGTGTCATGGTTTCACACCTCTGGCGATGTAGTTACCATGGCGACTGCATCCGCATCCTGCCATGGTATATATTGGTGTTTTTTAGTGGAATCCAGTCTGCCAGATCCATACCAGCTAGCACTGTGCGTGTGTGTGTGCACGTGTGTGTGTGTGTGTGTGTTTTTCTGGGCAGTAGTGTGCATGTAATTGCTCTGTCACATTCTTTCTGGGAGAGGATTAGTCTTCCTATTAAAAGTCACACACACACACACACACACAAGATCAACCACCACCAAATGTTACAAACAGCCCTACTAGATCTGAACAATCCATTTTCAGTGCTGTAGCAGGGTCCTGTTTTTAATTATCCTTGTTTCTATGGGACCAAACAACAATGATACACATCCTTACAAAACCTACAATCTGCCCTGAGGGGCAGGTCTCACACGACCTACAGTCTGCCCTGAGGGCCAGGTCTTACAAGACCTACAGTCTGCCCTGAGGGGCAGGTCTCACAAGGTGATCTTTATGTTGTGTGTGTGAGAGAATGAGATCTCACTGTGCCAGTAGAATTACATTACCCATTAATCTCCCAGTGCTCCACTAACAAATGCTTAGAAACTGAACTAGTTTAAGAAACAAACCATGGGGCCAGAAAACAGGGCTAAAAAACTACAGAACTGGGATAGAAAACGTTTAAGCTGGATGCTCTCGCTTGATTGGCTACAATCATGCACAGATTGGCGATTTCTCTGCTACAACACTCCCGCATCAACTTATTGCTTAACTGCCAGGGTTAGTCAGCGGCTTTAAATGCGTAAATAACATGTTGGGCTCTGACCCCACCTGTACTGAACAAGATAAGACCATCTCCCCAAGGAGATCTCGCAGGAGGAGACGAGGACCAGTCGGAGCTGGAGAGCAGGGGTTTCTACAGTGCTCCAGTCATAATCACGCCACTCCTTAAATAATCTTGAACCGTTTTGAGATGAAACTACACTATAAGCTACAGCTGCACCCATGGTAAGACCAGAAAAGATTCAAGAGATCCAACTTTCTCTGACAAATGTAAAGATTCTATGAGTGATGTAGTTGCTGAATGCCAGGAAAGTGGAAAGAGACTCAAGACGTGTGGTCAATAGAATAACAATCACTAGTGTTGAAAAATCACCACCTGTGTCACAGTGGAGGTCCATGAGATCTTAGATGAATCCAGCAGAATTAACTAATCCTAGCAGAATTTGTGAATAAACGTAAATTTACATTTTTATAATTGGGGTGAAGGCCACATTTCTTTATGAAGGCTGCACAACACTGGTCACTTTAAAGCAACCTGAGAACCACTGTCCAACAAGGTGGAGTTTAAGTGTCTGGCAAATGAAAAACTAAAGTTAGACAGCCTGGAAATTTCAGAAGTGAATGAGCATATAAAGGAAAACTTTAATCAACAGCAATGGTTACAGTTTTATTAAGAAATTTGTTGGAAATGCATTTAAATTAGCTGCCTAGCTGTCTTTCCTTACTATTAAGATTTGTATATAGTATATAGTATTAGTGTGTAGTATGCACCCTAAAAACTTTTACAGAAAACTGGCAGGTAGCACATTATAAAGACTAGTGGGGGGATTTCTGAATATGTAATGGTTCAATATATCATGATTACAGCAAGTGAGAACAACTTCAGAGCATGAAAGTATAATTTTAGCTCTAATATCATAATTCTCACAGTATGAACACACACACACACACAAACACACACACACACACACACACGCCACACCTGCACTGATCCCATTTCACCAGTTTATTGACTATCACATATCATCACAATGTTTGTTTTGTTTGTTTATTGATCTGCCTTGTTTGTTTAGATTAGATTCAAGTTTATAGTACAGGTCCAGAGCCAATGAAATGGAATCATCTAACTACTGCCATCCCCACTCCATCAGGACACGCCACCCGACCTCGTTCTCAATCATCTAACTACTGCCACGCCCACTCCATCAGGACACGCCCCCGACCTCGTTCTCAATCATCTAACTAGTGTCACGCCCACTCCGTCTGCACACACCCCCCGACCTCGTTCTCAATCATCTAACTAGTGTCACGCCCACTCCATCCGGACACACCCCCGACCTATATACAGTGGGTGTATCCAGTATATACAGTGCACTGTCTGTGCTGGTATGAATAGTGCAATAACACTCCAGTGCTACCAGAGTGCCACCAGATGCCAGTCCAGTAACCTTTGTCCTGTCACTCCGTTACTTCTTCTTGCTCTGTCCTGTCATGCCGTTACATCTTCCTGCTCTGTCCTGTCACGCCGTTACATCTTCCTGCTCTGTCCTGTCATGCCGTTACATCTTCCTGCTCTGTCCTGTCACGCCGTTACATCTTCCTGCTCTGTCCTGTCA
>JAOXYF010000013.1:9794876-9806886 GCA_028565775.1 Sternarchorhynchus goeldii
TATATATAATATCTTAAAATACAAACAATGAATGTGGAGCAGGGACTGTTTCCATGAACACTGCTCTCTCTCTAAGTGCACAACCTCACCACTTCACCCAGGAGAGGGTTACGCCTGGCCAGTACCGAGCCAGGACTCACACACCAATCACCTCCCAGCTCACCAAGTTGTTTCACCTGTTTGTCATTTCTCACCCCCTCTCTAAAGCCCGCAGGTCCACCTCAACGAACATGAGAACATTGTCACCAGCAGCATGTAAAAAACGTAACGATTCAGCAATGTGTGAACACTGAGGTAAACCCATAACCCTCATCTACATGGATATTAAATCACCCACCAGTAGCACTACTACTAAAACCAAGTACAATGGATGATAACAAATCAGAAAAGTCAGATAAGAACGTGGTTTATATGACATCTGGTTTATCACTAAGGACTTTAAACGACAACAATTCTACACTCATAAAAGCCACATTAAACCCATCGAAAAACCACTGTTCTTAAAAGGAGCAGTAAATCCAGCAAGGCATCCACACAACCTTATAGTTACTGTAACATAGTTATTAAAATATAGGTAATGTAACAGTTATTATAATATAGGTAATGTAACAGTTATTATACTATAGTTAATGTAACAGTTATTATAATTTAGGTAATGTAACAGTTATTATACTATAGGTAATGTAACATAGTTATTATAACATAGGTAACATAACAGTTATTATATATAGTTCCTTTATTGTAGTTATTATGATATAGGTAATGTAACAGTTATTATAATATAGTTCACGTAACATAGTTATAATATAGTTCATATACTGTAGTTATTGTAATATAGTTCATGTACTGTAGTTATAATATTGTTCATGTAACATAGTTATTATTATATAGTTCATATACTGTAGTTAGGCAGGCACTGCTGAGAGACCTGACAGCTTCTTTTGGTTTTGACTAAAAATATAAAATCCAGACAATCTAAAGAAATTATTCAGAATAAACACCTTATTTGAAGGAGAATGTACATAAATCAATCCTAAAGCACCGGTGAAGAAATCTTCTATCCCTGTGATGCACAGATTATATTAACATTATTATTGTTTACACCTCCTGATCATGGCCAAACTCTCTGTATGGACTAGTTAAATGTGGAGGTGAGACTGGCTGTATTCTAGTTAAATGTGGAGGTGAGACTGGCTGTATTCTAGTTAAATGTGGAGGTGAGACTGGCAGTAAAAAAAATAGTTTTGACCTTTTTGATGTTTTGCTTCACTGCTTCAGCTCCACACTGCCGCTGTGCTCAGGATACTTCAGGATACTTCTGTATTTGCTTTTTGTTATTACTGTCATCCCATCTGCTCATGTTTTCATTCAATTTAACACTCAGTGTTCTTACACTTCAGCTCTCCATACTGGAAATGCATCCAGATTCCCATGGAAAATTAAGTTACTTTAAACATATTTTAAAACCATAATTTGTTGAAGACCTGGCAAGCGACACATTTTTAAAAACCTGACAGAAACATTTTTAAAAACCTCACGGGAACCATTTCAATATGAATGAAAACAAGGGCCCAGACTTAAAGAACCACCCTCAGCTAATGCCTGAAAAAGTCATTTAACATAAAGATCCTTATTGGATCAATAACTGAATTATGATGTTGTGAAAGGTGGAGTGATAGATGGACATAGGCTGTCCATATTCATTCATTCACTCATCAAGTCTGACAAATCACAGCCATGCACTGAGTTCCACCTCTTACCTGATTGGGGTGTCGGCTGTGCCTCAGCAAGAGTGGAACCGGCCACTCTCACCATACTGAGAAAAAGGAGAGAGGTGAGCAGCATCCTGAGGAGAGAAGGAGGAAGAAGGAAGAAAGAGAGGGAGAGCATTGAGGAAAGAGGGATAGAGAAACAGAGGACAGAATGAGAAGGTAAAGTCCAGGGAGAGGGGGAGAGACATTTAGAAGAAGTTATAATTAATTTACTCATTCGTTCATTAACTACACACATATCACATTTTCAACATAAATTTCTGGGCTGTGTAAATGTAGAGTATTTCATTGGGACAACATCCAATTCATCACCATTAGGTATGTATTGCAGCTCAGAGCATTTGCTGTGACAGGAAAGTTTAATAGAGATGGTAAAGTCAAACGTGTGTTCCAGGGGGTAAGGAATGATAAAGCCAGATGAAGAGAGGAAGGATGGAGAGAGAGAGAGAGAGAGAGAGAGAGAGAGAGAGAGAGAGAGAGAGAGAGAGAGAGAGAGAGAGAGAGAGAGAGAGGGAGAGACAGAGAGAGAGGAGGGGAGACATTATAGGGAGGATGGAGAGAGTTACAGGAGGCATGAATGGAGAGGGGAATGGATGGTTTGATCTTGATGAGGTGTGTGTGTGTGTGTGTGTGTGTGTGCGCTGAGGGAGACAGTCAGGCTGTAATGGAGGACCCAGTGAGTGAGAGGGATTGGTCCCCTGTGTCCCTCCAGTGGTATGCATCACGATCCTCTACTGCCCAAGTGAGCGGACACTGACTCAGAGACTGCCTCAAAGAGTCAGAGTCTAACTCAGGGACAGAGACTGCCTCAAAGAGTCAGAGTCTAACTCAGGGACAGAGACTGCCTCAAAGAGTCAGAGTATAACTCAGGGACAGAGACTGCCTCAAAGAGTCAGAGTCTAACTCAGGGACAGAGACTGCCTCAAAGAGTCAGAGTATAACTCAGGGACAGAGACTGCCTTTCGCCATCTTCATCACCACTCTTCCACCTAATCCAACAGCACTCTGGCTTTCTACAAATCTATGGGAAGACTGCTAAAGACGACCCAAAGGCATTTACCCCCAACTATATCATCTATTTCTGAGGATTCCTGGGACATTAACAGTATAATATATGATTATGGTAATTAGGGAAAGGTAATTAAGCAAACGAGGGGAGGAGAAGGCTCAGTGCTCCCGTGCAGGGGGTGGGTGTTGGGTGGGGATAGGTTATGACAGCTCTGGTTCTCTGGTTTAGAATAACCCACGGTTACACGTCTCAGGATGTGGTGGATGTCGATAATCCCACTGATACAACTGTAAAACAGAGCATCAGAAAACAAATGTACATCCATGAACAAACACGCTGCCTCTGAGATCTGAATGTCCAGGAAAATCCAAGGAGGTAAAATTTAATTATGCTCTAAGTAGAGTGTCTATAATATTGCCGTTACCGCACACACACACACACACACACACACACACACACACACACATACAAACACACACATGCACAAATAAAAAACACAGATAAGATCAAACCTACAATTCTGCTTATCTGGGCGTCACAAAATTGCATTTTAATTTAGCTGAGATGCATTACGGTGAGATTAGAACGCCATGCGCATTCATTAAGCTAAACCTTCAAACTCACTTCATCGATTACATTTGAATGAAGCACTAAATTACTTAAAAGGAGCAACTTGCTTATGCTGAGAACAGAAAGACAGCTTCCACCTCCTCGTTCGTTTAAGACAAATCAGATAATACGGCCTCATCAATCGGATAATGTGGTCTGGTCAATGAGATGATACAGTCTGATCAATAGACTGCTCGTTCTGACAGGCGGTTACAGTGCACCACACAACACACAAATAATCAAATCTAAAATTATAGTAAAATTACGCACTTAAGTGCGTGAACCCTAATAAAACCTTTTGAAATACTAAACATTATTCGAGGGGTCGCGAATGTATAAGATAGCCACAAGTCAAACATTAAACACCAACAAAAATAGTTACATATCACATATAAATAAGCTCGCATGAAAGTTAAAGCTCCCAGATACTCCGTTTTCCACAGCGCTGTGTAGTTACACACGACGAACACCTGGACTAATCAGCAGCTTATTCGTCTGCTTTATCGCAGTAAGTAGAGAGAGAGAGAGAGAGAGAGAGAGAGAGAGAGAGAAAGAGAGAGAGAGAGAAAGAGAGAGTGCGCTTGCTGGTATGTTTACTTACTTCTTTCTCGCCCGTTTCCAGTTGCCTCGTTCGTTACTCCGAACCGGGCAGAATGACACGTTGGGCGGGACGGTGCGGCGCGCGGCTCCACTCACTGCTGCAGCACATACAAACTTACAATCAGGACACTCGCGCTCTCACCCCTCCCCGCCAACCAGGACCGAAGGATGATTTAATATGGCCTTAGTACGGCGCCGTAAATCGTTAAGGCAAAACGGCACGCAGAATGCGCGCGGCACCCTATCAAAGCGCCACAGTTGAGCGGCCGCGGGATGTGCTCGCGAGACCGACGAGAGCATCATTTACATAAAGCTCACCTGTCCCGCTGATGAATTACAGCCGCGCGCCGAGGTAGGCTACTCTGCAGATACAGGCTTCTGTAAAACCGCATTACAATTTTCCAGCATATTAGCTACGCAACGTTTACTTCACTGAAACAAAGTGCTGAGAAGCTTTGTCGACTATTTTAGAATTTTCCAGAACTGTAATTAGAACAGTGTAATAAAACAGGTTCGTAATGAAACAGCTCCTTAAGGACCGATAGCAGAAACCCCGCCAAAGCACGGTTGACGTGCGGTATCACCACAAAGTCGATCAAAATAAACATGCGAGAATCCAGCAGCTTAGTCAAGACAAACAAACACGCGTCCTTTTCGATTTAAAGACGGCTATTATAATATTACACGCTAATCCGTGTGTCACTTCTTACCCGATAAACTTCATTCAGTTTAATTCACGGAGTGTTCTTTCCGTATTTAGCGTTTCCTCTGGTTTGCCACATGTGAACGGAAATAACAAACGCTGTTCTGTCTCCACGCTCCTCCCACGGAAACCCCAAACTCGCGCATTCGAGCGCATCATATCCTTTAAAACTGCACTCACCATTACAACACGTTAGTGAGCAGATAATAGCGGTTAGGACATTAGGTCGTTCCGTTTTAAACGAAGACATGACGGACGTTTTCAAAGATAATGAAGGTTTATTAACCTTTGTGAGATCACGCTGGTAAAAGTGATTCTAGCCTACTATGTTCCCGTTTTAGTAGCATTTTTAATTAGGCTGCTATAAATTGCCATAGGACTTGCGTTGAAAGTGTTGGCTATCTATGTTTGAGTTATTTAAAGCTCTAGTTATTTTACGGACAATCTTTGCGAAGCAATAAACGAATAAACAGAATAAGATATAGATTTTCTTTAGAGCTTTGTGAAATTTTACAAAGTTGTGAAAATGAAACTCCCCACCTCTACTGTCCGCCCGGCCATTTACACCAGGTGCACCTCTGTCGCCACCTACAGGCTGCCGGATGAAATGTGCTGTTTCAGCAGGATGCCTCTGCAGCGCGAACGTCTCCTGCTAAACGCAGTGATTTGTCTGCTCGAAAAAAAGAACCGAAAAACACACACTCGTTCCCAGCGAAAATATGGCTTAAATGGAATCAAAAACCTACAGTTAGGCCAGTTATGAAAGTGATGTTATGAAAAACAACCATCAATCATGTCCTGCGTGATTGTCGTCTTCTGAAAGTGGAAGCGTAATTTCTGCTCCCCCTCCTCCACCTAACCTTGCGCACAGCCATCAGCAGACCAGCAGAGTCTTTAAGCCCTGGGCGTAGATAGTTGTGGGTGATCGGTCTCAGTTTATGCAAACATTTATTCTTGGGTCTAATTACAGAATGAGCGACAGCGAACGAGCGACGGTGTCTGTTTATTGGCAACAATGCTGGTAGTGCTAAAGGATGTAGTGTGTTACAGCGAAAGGAGCAGTTATTTTAATGTTTACCATTCACGTCAAATAGTTCATACCACATGTCTTTATAGAACAGCTTTGCGGAAATGTACGTATACTTTGTAGTATAGCAGAAGGTAAAGTGTGTACACTCTACAATATACCAGCAGTATAGCGGATGGTAACGAGTGTACACTCACCAGTATAGCGGATGGTAACGAGTGTACACTCACCAGTATAGCGGATGGTAGTTATTAAATAACGATGTTTACGTTTTCACTTCCCGCTATTAGTGCATAATACGTACATGAGAAATGTGCATGAATGGAAACAAATAAAACACTTCACTTTTGCTGATCTGTGGTCGTTTGATTGTTTTTAATGTCACCGCCGCTTGATATGGTATTTGGTCAGTCCATTCAGAAGGCTCTGTCTGTTTGAAAGGTGCTTCTTGATTGTTTGGATAGGGGATGATAACAGTAGCGTATCTGTATAATATGTTCTGCTCTGATACTTGTTTGGTAATTTGAGTGATCACTTTGTTAGCTACACATTCTTTACTACCAGGCTGGAAATATTTTACAATTAACTGTGAATTGTAAAGCAACACTTCTGACAGCGCTGATTAGCGGCAGGACTGCGAGAGTCGTGTACCCTGTGAACCTTTACCGGCCTTTTATCATAAGAGTCGTGATTTCACCAAAGCGCAGATATTAGCTTAATGCATTTTTAGCTTAATGCAAATTTTAATACATTTATATCGTAAGTTTTTTTTAAAGAAATACTGCTAATGAAACCACTTACGAGTACAGTTTAAGCAAGGAAAGATAACTGGTAAACATTTTAAGTACAATGAATCCACCAAAAAAGCGTTAGCACGGTTACCAAAAACCCCCATGCAATTCAGGCTACGACATATATGATCAGCTATTGTTTATATCGTGCTCGAAAAAACGGTTGGCCTCAGATGGCAAAAACAGAAAAATCGAAATAAAAGAGGGAATTTATAATTGAATTTACAGCTGCATTTCCCATCTATTCTGTCTCCTGTCTCTCCCCATCCTTCACGCTCCCTCGTTCCTGAGTCACTGCGGTGCGCACATTCCACCAACAGAGGGCGCAAATTCCATATTTTGCTACTGCGATGCGCAGGGGTGAGAGATAATAGCACAGTACATATACAGATGCAGCACAAGCATGCAGAAAGACACAGACATCAACTGTAATTTACTGTAACGATTAAATCTGAGTCAGCAAGTGTGTTGATGGGAGAGAGAGTTGGATTGAGAGGATGAGAGACGGGAGAATTGAGGGATGTAGGGAGAAACAGAGAGAGAGAGACGCGCTCGCCCCCACACACACACAAACAATACACCTCTGTCACGCCCCCCCCCCACACACACACACACCGCTGTCACGTGTGCTTTTGATATTTTGCTTGTCAGGTCTGTTTATAGCATATGTGTCAGTGTGGGACGGGGCTCGCGCGGTCCCTCTTGGTGTCTGTCACGTGTCGAGGCAGAAATAACATCTGCATAACGGACATGATAAATTACCAGTTGGTAATTTAATGAAACTAATTTTCAACGAATACAACTTCAGCTTTACAGGTATAATGGATGTAAAACAGCGTCTGTTTAATTAAGCTAACAGAGCTGCAGCACAGTTTGAAAACAAAACACAGCCTGTTCATTTACCTGAATGCCAGTACGTTGTAGTTGTAGCATGTCCTCATTATGAAGTGAGTGAGTCTAGCTGGAGCGAACTCGGAGTAATGACTTGCTAATCTGTTGTCTTTGCAGATAAACACTCGGAAGAACAGAAGCGAAATGTGAGATGGTCTAAACAGCAAGAACACACCGTGTTCCTAGGGTTAGGGTAGGGTTAGAAAGTCTGAACATTCGTTTCTTCAACATATATATAAAAAACATTAAAATACATTCCAGGACACAAGTTACTGCTTACGGACGGACTGCTCTAACCGCAAGAAACGTCCTCTGTTATCTTTGTGGTAAGCGTTGTAAACTCAACTTAGAAAAAATATACAGTGGAGAATCTGGAGGGGAAAACATATTGAACCACTGTTTTTATATTATTGTTATATTGTTGGAGTGTTTAAGTACGCATGATCTGCACAAGAGAGAGGAAGAGAAACGAATTTATAACAGAAAAAGTTATATATAGAATATTCGAGAGACTAAGATTTTGCGACCAAAAGTATTAAAACGTAGATAGTGTGTGTCTGAATGCGCGTACAGTTTGTGTGAGTGTTTAAGAGAGGGAGAGAAACAGAGTGTATTGGTTTTAACTCGGCAGGTGAGCGCTGGTGGTTTAAAGGAACGCTTCACCTTAGCCAGACAGCTGGATCCCATGCCAGCGGAGCCAGTTTCAGGAACCACAAAAATAGCTTGAAAAAAACGTCTTTCTTTTCACACAGCCCCAGACCTGGAGAAGATTCTGTTCGGTCTTTCTGTCATACTGGGTTGAGAAGTGCATTCGCGCGCGCACACACACACATGCACACTTCGGAGAAAGTTGCATTTATCAAACCATTTTGAAATATGCATTTTCATCTGTTATGAGAGGAACACAAGCTGAAACACAGAGGAGGTATTTTTACCTGCCTTCTGTGCTGTGCACTCACACAGCCCTGTTGTCCTTTCAGCGGCGGTGGACTGTGATGGATGAATGGGCCTCTGTGTAGTGTGTGTGCGTGTGTAGTGTGTAAATATGGTTGAATCAAAAACTGCCAAACCAAGATTAGGTTTCATTGTTTTTAATGCTTACATCATCTTTTCACCCTGCTGATCTTTTGCAACATTTTATACACAACGATTTACATTATGGGTCTTATGATTCATAATTAAGGTGCAAACGTTAACAAACACAAATTAAAATTCCAGTTCAGCAAAAAAGATGATTATCTTTAGGCAGTAATCAAAAATTAAAAAGTTCTCTGAATGCAGGCAGACATCTTTAATTACCAGCCAGCGACACCCACACAGAGTACCGATGACACTTTGACCCCTTGTCCCCAAACACTGACCTGTGTAGGTGATGCTGGTGCTGCTCTTCGAAATGGAAGACTTCTCACAAACTCCACTCTCATTGGCTAAGGACTCCTAATTTGCTCTTTCATTCATGTATCTGACCAATGAAGTGAAAGGCTGAATAGGGGCGTGAGTTGGACCTCAGTGGCCAATCCAGTTTAAACTTGTCCTACTGTCCTTAATGTATATCAGGAACAGTGAGCTGGTACATATGCTCATGTCTGTGCCAATGGGTGGACATATGTAATGAATAAGTTGGTGAGGTATAATGTGTGAGTGCAGGTGTGTGTAAACGTGTGTGTGTGAGCGGGAGGGGGGCAGGGCATGTATAGAGCAGTCCAGTGGATAGAGAGTGAGGGCAGGGCATGTACAGAGCAGTCCAGTGGATAGAGAGTGAGGGCAGTCTGTGCTTTTGGCAGGATAACACACCCAACCCTCACAGAGGGAAAGAGTGTTTAAAATCATTAGAGCCCACACAGAGAGATCAGACTCGAGAGAGGTCAGACAGAGATCAGGCACAGAAGGATCATTCACAGAGATACCACACAGAAGGATCGGACAGAGGGAGAAAATACAATGAGCTCAGACAGAACGAGATTAGACAGACTGGTCAGATACAGTGAGCTCAAACTGAGAGTGATCAGACAAAGATTAGACACAGGGGTCATACACAAGGAGATCAGACACAAAACACACTCATGCAGGGTTAAAGCAGGTGAGACAGTATGAAGGCTTAGTGAAGTGCAGCTTACAGCTACGGTGGAATGAGTCTGCGAGGTGCAGAGGACCTTCAAAAAGCAGTAAAATTTCATAAAAACAACCTTATTGACGACATGAGAATCCATCAGGTGATTCAGTTATTTCTGTTAAAATACAGCTGTTAAAATAACCCCCATCACCACAGAAGCATCTCATCCAGTGCTACAAAATAAAAGTCACATGATAGACATGTGACGGTAGTATTTGTGGAAATCTGCCCCCACACATGAACACACGATGTTAAGAAGAAATATTTGTGTAAAATGTAAATATGTGTGTACATTTCTTGAATAGCCCCTTAAGTGTGATCACTATGTATGACCATGGTAAAACCTTTAGCTTCATTCCACTAAGATCACATCACAGACCTTCAGCCAATCACTGGGCAAACAATTTGCCATTTCAGCCTATCAGAGAGTAGAGAATTTAAATATTCCCTTCCTTGCCCACCCGCTCCCAAATAAATTCAGACCAATGATTGGAGGAAACAAAGGATCAATAATAACCATTGGTAATAATAATCAGGGCAGCACACAGAAGCGCATGAAAGTGCTTTTGCATTTATAAATAAACGTGAGAATTCCTACATGGCTTAAAGCTTAGACTTCCAAACACACGCGCGCGCACACACACACACACACACACACCATCGTTTCGTCTCCGAGGGAACGTGGCTCAGACATACACTCGGCAGGCTTTGCATAAAATGTCCTGATTTGAAGTACAGTATTTTTATTTAGTTTTCTTTCTAAGATTCACAGGACAGGATTCAGGTTCATCTCCCTTTGAGGGGCGTTTTCTGGTCAGCTGTTTTCTCCCTTTGATTTTCTTGTGGCTGTTACTCCAGGAGATGTTCCAGGAGGTGCTCTGTGTGTGTGTGTGTGTGTGTGTGTGTGCACGCATATGTGTGTGTGTGTGTGTGTGTGTGTGTGTGTGTGTGTGAGTGAGACAGAGAGCAGCTATGAGCCCTCCTGTTCAGTGGAGTCCTGGTTTAACTCCTTCTCTCCGTTCCTGCTGGGTGTCCCTGAGTCCTTCCGGGAGGGTTGCTTCTCCTCGATCTCGTGCAGTGACGGCTCCTTGTACATGCACACTGACGGGGGAACAGCGGGAGAAACATGTGAGAGACTTGAGAGAGATGTGCAAGAGATGGGAGGGACATGGGAGAGACATGTGAGAGATGTGAGAGAGATGTGGGAGAGTGCGGGAGAGAGTGGGAGAGACGTGGGAGAGAGTGGGAGAGTGGGAGAGAGTGGGAGAGACGTGGGAGAGAGCGGGAGAGAGTGGGAGAGACCTGGGAGAGAGCGGGAGAGACGTGGGAGAGAGTGGGAGAGAGTGGAAGAGAGCGGGAGAGACGTGGGAGAGATGTGGGAGAGAGCATGTGAGCGACGTCTCTCAGCACCACCAAACCGGATAAACGAGGCGTGTCTCTGACACCAGCCTGAGCGCCAGGATACACTACACTAAGGCTCCACTCCAGCTCACAACAAGCACCTTTACACCGTGTGTTTAACACATTACACTTTACACATATCGTGCATCAAACTCTATCCTCTATACTTATCCTTTACATAGTCTACATTTTAATTTTGAAGCTTCATGCCTCTTGAGCAAGAGGGGCAGGTGCAGAGGAGGGAGTGGTGGAGCTTTGGAGGTGGGAGAGAAACACACTGCTCATCTCGTTCTATACAGTCATGCTGTCACCTCCATCTGTGTGTGTGAGTCTGTGAGGGTGTGTATGTTGAACCCTCAGGTACAAAGTATGCACAGGGTAAAGTTGGTGTGCATATGTGTGACAGACAGGGAAAAAGAGAGAGAAAGAGTATATGTGTGTGTATGTATGTGTGTGAGAGAGAGCATGTATGAGTGTGTGTGTGTGTGTGTGTTTGTGTACACGTGCTCACCTTCAATAGGTCTGGGTACGAAGTGTGAGCACGGCTTGGTTTTTTTCACACGGTTGCCCTTCATGATGACGCCATCTTTATTGAGGCCGAGGAACCAGGCACGGCCGCTCTCATGCTGCCTGTACGCCGTGGACGAGTAGATCACGTAATAATTCTCAAACACACTCTCCTTAAACTTGCACTCTACTGTAAAAATCTCCTACAGAGAGGGAGAGAGGGAGTGAAAGAGAGAGAGAAAGAAGGAGAAACACATTTATTATTTTGAAGAACTATTTGACATTATTATACATCACAGCACTCATCTGCACTGTGCCTAAAGGGTGAAATAGCTGCCTGTTTGAATGTCTGTGTGTGTGTGTGTGTGTGTGTGTGTGGAGTTGCAACTGATTACAAATAACAGTGTTACATATTCAGAATACAAAAAAGAAATATGTCTACAGTCCATGTAGACAAAAAAAAGAAATTAAGAGAATACCTTTATAAGACATTATACTGTAATATAACAAATACCTTTATAAGACATTATACTGTAATATAACAAATACCTTTATAAGACATTATACTGTAATATAACAAATACCTT
>JAOXYF010000013.1:9815013-9825729 GCA_028565775.1 Sternarchorhynchus goeldii
TGTGTGTGTATGGGTGTGTGTGTGTATGGGTGTGAGTATCTGTGTGGGTGTGTATGTGTGTACAGGTGTGTGTGTGTATGGGGGTGTGTGTGTACAGGTGTGTGTGTGTATGGGTGTGTGTGTGTATGGGTGTGAGTATCTGTGTGGGTGTGTATGTGTGTACAGGTGTGTGTGTGTATGGGGGTGTGTGTGTACAGGTGTGTGTGTGTATGGGTGTGTGTGTGTATGGGTGTGAGTATCTGTGTGGGTGTGTATGTGTGTACAGGTGTGTGTGTGTGTGTGTGTGTGTATGGGTGTGTGTGTTCTCACTGTAGTCACTGTTCTCATCCTTGGTCCCATTGATGGTTCCATCTGGTTGCATTTGCAGATAGAATCCCTGCTCACTGAACAGCCTTGTAACTATTCCCTTCAACTGTGGCTCTGCAACACACACAAAACACACACATGTTGTAGGAAAGTTGCAGTGTTATGTTTTTCTAAACACAGTGTTAATCCCCTTTACAAAATCTTACATTTCTACATATCTTCCAGAATCTTCCAGAGTTCTAGAATGACAACTATGGACTTCAGTGCTTTCAAAGTTCTGTTTAAAAAAGAAAGTAGGAAGAAACAAGAGTTTGGTGATCTGGACATGAAGCACAGTCAGTAAAAAGAGCAGCTACTCCACAGTTCACCAGGTGGCAGGTGGAGTTCAGGTGGAGTTCAGGTGGAGTTCTATCCACAAACACCAGCTGTACACTATCCCTCATAGTTAAAAAAACCTCAAAGCCATAAGTTTACATCCAAACCATTAAGAGCTTTTGGCTTGGAGTGATCGAATCAGACCCAGGTAGGAAGTCTGGCTGACAGAATCAGACACAGGCATAAAGTCTGGCTTTTTTCCTCTACCTTTCAGCATGGTTTTCCTGCGGTACTGGAGAAGCACTGTAACACTTCAGGGACCCGACCCAGTCCACCACGTGTCCAAAGTCTCGCCAGAAATGTTCAGTTAAATAAGCCTGACCTCTTAAATCTGACAGAGGACTTCCACAAACGTCATGAAACGGCGTGCTGGTTGATCCTGGCCATGCAAGACGCCGTGTGGCGTAACGCAGGAAGCTTTGTAGAAGGCACGAAGAGCCTCGACACCGACCCCCACCCACCCCTCCAGAAGATAAAAATGTGCTTTAAAAGCAGCAGCGATAACTGCACAGTATGAATGAGACTCACCAGCGTCCCTCAGCCACTAATCCAGCCTAGCTATTTGACCACATCAGTATTACGCATTTGGTTCCGATATGTAAACAGTAGGCAGGACTGATATTCTCCAAACATTATCTGCTCATGAAACACGTTCAGGGACTGTCGTAGTATTTCTGTGCAGAACAGAGTTCACAACGGCTTCCGGAGCTGAACACCGCTGGAGTGCCACGTTACACGTGAACGTGATGATTCACGTGCCTGTCAATCCACACTTTTGTTACTGAAACCATGCGCAGTACATTCATTTCAGTTAAAATGACAATAAATAAATAAGAATGGTTTCGTTTTTGTAGAAAAATAATAGTTTGGTTTTTGGGGAGCATCAAAAACGATTGAGCATTCATCAAACTCCGATGAGCGCACAATGTTTCCACACCGAGTATGCACCGTGTACGTGTGCACTGCGTAAAGATACAGCGTGAAGACGTACGGTACGTTTCACGGTGGAGAGAGGTGCTTTGCGGTGCACCTGACACGTTATCACTTCACTGAAACATGTCATGAAATGCGTCAGTTTGTCTGTGAAAGTTTATTCGCTTGCTGCACTGCAGTGCGAATTTCACACAAGATCCCTTAGATGTTCTCAATACACATAAATGTAAAAAAAACCCCTCCTGTCTCCTTCTTTCATCCGTAGTTAGTATATACAAACCACAGTTACATAACGGCGCAGTTCTACACCCGTAAAGAAGCCTTTCAACGTGAGAGTGTTTATTTCAAGCGCGAGAAGGGCCTCTTACGCCTCGCGCACAGTAAATTAACTGACCTGGTTTCCGTCGCACGGGCCGTTTCTTCCCACTGCAAAACCGAACTTTGCTGAAAACCCCGAAGAAGCGAGAACGCGGGTCCTTAGTAGGGCTTGTGCGGCGTTTGGAGGCAGCTACCCGGTCGCTGTTGGATTCGCGCGCCTGTCGCTTCTGACGGATGAGAGAGCTGGCGATAGCCGCGGCCATCTCCCGCGCAGATTACAGGAGTTACACAGACCAGAGCGGTGGTCGTTAGTTGGGTGTGAAGTGATGACACTCGGGATATAACGGCTTCGATTACCGCCGTGAGGGCGCATGGGGCTCGGCGAGGTAACGAGCGCACTTCTCTGCGCAGTGTGCCACCTTCAAACAGGTAATGCAACCTAAGCTGTTTCTGTGGACTATTCTAACCATAAAACAAGCCTAAGGTTACTGATTTGAACAATTAGCTCACTCACGTAAAATTCGAAGGTTTGCAGCTCTCGCCTCATATCTCAGTGCTCCTAAAACGGTGATTCCAGGCCACCGAGCTAAAAATGGCTCATTAAACGTGCATAATACGAGTTCGCTGATATATCACAGAGCAACAACAGCTTGCGTCCAGTGGTATCCGTCTCAGTACACAGCGTCTCACAACCTTCCGACTTGGGTCCGACAAACGGGACCGTAAATTCGCCAACGGTCGCTCCCTGTGGTCGTCTACATGCGCTCCTGTACGAACCCAGTGTGAGTATCTGGTCAAGGCGCAAACGAAGTCCGAACGCTAATATCTCCGTGAGGGAATCAACATGTTGCTCTATAAAGGATGGGTCCTCCTTTCGCTGACGAATAGCTGGACAAGTTTCAGAGCCGTTCAGAGTCGAACGGGAGAAACGCGCACTAAGCACGGTTCAGATCCACGATTTTGTGTCGACGTAATCCTCCGCGTTAGCAGTGCGGATGAAAAGCTCGCGGAGGTAGGCTGAGTGAGGAACAGTAGAACAGTGAGAAGGAAGCAAGGGGGCAGTGTGTGTGTGTGTGTGTGTGTGTGTGTGTGTGTGTGTGTGTGTGTGTGTGTGTGTAAAACAGAAGGCTGTACAATCTCAGGAGGAAATGACAAGACTTCGGCCACGTGGAAAACAGGTTCCTCCAGAAAACACACACATGGTTACCAGGGCAGGTCGCTAATTATTAAATATCGGTCAATAACAGCAGCAAAGTTAATCTCATGTGGAGCAGGACTTTGTGGTGTCTGTGTTCATTAACATTTATATGAAGCTGTTTTCAGATCAGTGTCAGGGGGCAGGAGATGGGCAGTTCTGCTTTTGGAAGCCTCCTGCTCTGAAGACTTTAGTTCTGCTGACAGTCTTATGCGCCTGACCCAGCTAATCAAGCAGGAGTGTCTCAGTGGTACAGGCAGAGCCACGGCCCAGGATAAACTCTGTCGGACGGAAGATCCCCAGGAGCAAGGTAGCAGCTCCTGATCTGTTCGAAACAGGGAAGCCATTTCGCTCCCCTGCCTGTTTGTACGTGTCAGGTGATGAAACGAGTCACGTGCTCTTTGGGCCTGCTCCGATCTGGAAACAGCTAATGCCACCTTCTCGCATGAGTGGCATGAAGGAAGGGACGTGTGGGAGGCTGGTCTGAGAACAGCAGGCCGTCAGCTGGGTAGGCAGAGGGATACTCCGTGGAGAGCAGAGAGGGGCCAGTAGTTAGTGAAGCTGAGGCAGGAGGGCACAGACACCACACACCCCAGCAGAGCTTCTGTAGCACAACACGCTACACACCACAACATTCCTGCACCCTTCAATAAAGAGGCCAATCACTGTGACCCAAATACATCGCTTAGCTGCTTATGACAGCATACCAATTCCTTTATTACAGAGTGAGGCTGTCTGTGATCTGTAGCTCACATACACAAAATCTACAGGCATACACAGGCTTAGGTATACACACATGGACATGCACATAGAAACACCCACATCGCTATGCACACACATATGTATGTGTACACGTACTGCAACTACAGGCACTACAGCAACAGTAAGCAGATCAGACGTTTACAGGCTGCAGCCTTGAGTGTGTTCTCAGGTGCAGTGGGGCAGGATGTCTGATCTCCTCTGCAGCTGAAAGACTAGAATATACTGCTGTCAGAGACAGGGAGACATGCAAGGACATCTGATCAGCACTGTAATGACTCTCATTCACACCCTGTCTCTCGCTGTCTATCACACACACACACACACTCACACACACACACACACACACTAGAGCTCTATAAGTTACTGATGAAGACAGAGCAGGTCATTAACTCAATGTCATTATCATACATTAGCAGTGTTCCCATACCGGTGTAGTTACACATGCACACGAAAGCACACACACACATGCATAAATACACACACATGCATAAACACACACACATGTATAAATACACACACATGCATAAATACACACACATGCCTAAATACTCAGACAGGCCAGGTTATGGGGGAATGGGACTTGATGATGATGATGATGATGAAGAGAGGGCAGAGCCACAGTGCTATAAGAAGATCAGCTCGTGATGTCACATCACTGTGACCCTCGGTCATCTGCCCCGAGGCATTCTATAACACCACCTCAGCACCGCTCTGACTTTGGGTGGGTGGGTGGGTGGCTCCGCCTTCCCACGGTATATTTAGTGTCTGTGGAGCAGCAGGGCTACAGTCTCATTGGTGCGTTCATGAATGAAAAGCCAATAGTGTGGCAGCTTTGACAGTGATTATGACCCCTGATGGTGCAATTTGGAAATCGATCTGAAATCTTCACACTGACTCTACTGTGACACACAGACACACCCTACACATATAAACACACACACACACACACACACACACACATACACACACACCCTGCACATATAAACACAGGCACACACACACACACATACACACTCCCTGCACATATAAACACACACACACTTCTGCACATATAAACACACACACACATCTGCACATATAAACACACACACACAACTGCACATATAAACACACACACACACATTTGCACACATAAACACACACGTGTGTGTCTATACTTTAGTATCTGTATACTTTAGTGTCTGTAAATTTTAATGTCTGTATACTTTAGTATCTGTATACTTTAGAATCTGTTGCTTTAGTGTCTGTAAACTTTAGTGTCTGTAAATTTTAGTGTCTGTATACTTTAGTATCTGTATACTTTAGAATCTGTTACTTTAGTGTCTGTATACTTTAGTATCTGTATACTTTAGAACCTGTTACTTTAGTGTCTGTATACTTTAGTATCTGTATACTTTAGAATCTGTTACTTTAGTGTCTGTAAACTTTAGTGTCTGTAAACTTTAGTGTCTGTATACTTTAGTATCTGTATACTTTAGAACCTGTTACTTTAGTGTCTGTATACTTTAGTGTATGTAAACTTTAGTGTCTGTATACTTTAGTATCTGTATACTTTAGAACTTGTTACTTTAGTGTCTGTAAACTTTAGTGTCTGTATACTTTAGTGTCTGTATACTTTAGTGTCTGTAAACTTTAGTGTCTGTATACTTTAGTGTCTGTATACTTTAGTGTATGTATACTTTAGTGTCTGTAAACTTTAGGGTGTTGCTTTGTTGTGTTTCTCTCTGCACTACAGTAAAAGAGTAATGAATAGCAAGACTCAAACCAAGGCTGAGGTTTATGTTCCTGATCTTTAAAAACCTTTAGAGATCAAGACCACTAAACCCAGACTCCCAGTCTGGACATGCATGTGTGTGTGTGTGTGTATGTATGTTTGTGTGTGTGTGTGTGTGTGTGTGTGTGTGTGTGTGTGTATGTATGTGTGTGTGTGTACTGTTTAATCAAAGCTGAATGGTGAAGCTGCAGAATGGTGCACCAGAACCAGGTTAGAAGTGTCGTGGGTGGGAATTGTTTTTGCCTGACAGTGTTGTAGACATTGGGATATGTGAAAAAGCAATTGGCCACTATGCTTCTCTGTGGGATTCAGCCTGTGTGCACGCCCGCAGAAAGGAAATATTATCCAGTCACAGCGCAGAGCACAAAACCAACAGAAAGAATGTGTAATGGCGCTGCAGTGCCATCTAATGGAGAAAGTAAAGAACTGCATGTTTGCTAGTGCAAATAGGAGTTTAAGTACTGAAAACACACTTCCACAAGAACACAAAGCACAGAGCTTGTCTCTTGGTGAAAGCTTGTCGGTGGAGTGTGTGTCCTGTTTTTGGGGGAATATATTATTCATACCAGCAAAATGTATCACCCTAAAACTGAAACATCAAACATGCAAGATCATGTCAGACCATGACAGAAGCAACACTTTCTACATTTGACACTGTTAAGCACCCCTCACACACACACCCACACACACACACACACACATGCATATCCAAACACACACACACATATCCAAACACACACATACAAACATGCATAACCACACACACACAACATCATATCTCATATCTCATATAAATCATAATTCATGCAGCATCTGTATCAAAATCTCTGGAGCTCTACATTCTACATTCTATATTATATCCATTATCCTATGTACATTTACAGTCAACAAATATATAAATATGACATACAAAAGACATTGAGTTAAAAGGTGAAAAATATATTTTTAAGACATTTTAGGATGCATAACGAGTTGCAGTGCAATATGAATCATTTCCAGCAGGTGGCAGTGTAGTGGTGTAGTCATAGCCAAATGCAACTTTTAAAGGCATTTAAAGGCTTTTTACTCAGTAATTATCTTCATATTAAAGGCGTACTCAGTAATTATTTTCATACTGTAGGCATACTCAGAGATTACATTCACTAATGATATACTCAGAGATTACTCTCACTTTAATGATACTCAGTGATTATTCTCATATAAAGTCATACTCAAAGATTACTGCCACATTAAAGGTATACTCAGATATTATTCTCACCAGATTTGAAGGGAAGTAAGATTTCAAACAATCATTTGTCCAGAAAGTGGAATGAACACAGAGGTGTGAGAGGGCAGGACCCACTGCTGCCCCTCGACTGTCTCCCAGCAGCCATGGGCACTGCACGCTACCCGCCAGCCACGGAAACGCGGCGGTAACTGGTGAGGTAACGGAGGTCAGCTCCAGCTGATGGCTGCTGCCACGGCAACCACCGTACGTAACTCTACTTATCAGAACCTGAGCTGGTACATGCTGTTGCTACAGCGAGCCCAGCTGGACAGGGACCCCTGCTGCTTCCCCTACACTACAAACAGGAAAGAAATAATCCAGGTTGGCCCTACACAGAGAGGGAAGGAAAACACAGAGCTCTGACTTTCTCCAAATTCACTCTTTTTGAAGCATAATTAAGTACATTTGGTTGGCAATAGGGGAGTTGTTCAAACAGGTGAGACAGTTCTGTTGAGTGTTGAGTGTTGAGTGGTGTTCTTTCTGTAAGTAAAACGTGTTAATCCTTAAGTGTTCATGGAACAGAACTTAAATATTTATGTCATCACTGTAGACACACAAACACACACACGCTCCTGTTTATTTTTGTGAATTTTTTAAGACATGATTTTATACATATATTTGTATTATATATAAATATATATATATGGTGTATGTATTGTATATATTAAATATATTTCTATTCCTAGCAGTAACTTTAACCCTTATAACCAAAAAGAAGTGAATTTGCCCTTACAGTAAAAAAAGAAAGTTAGCATTTATAGAGAACACTTTATCCTGTCAAATGTTCCTGTTCCTGCCAAACTAGATTATTCCTCTTTTTCTATGATTTTCAACTATGAAAATTCACAAACTACAAACATCTACACATACACATACATCACACTCACACATACACACACACATTAGTGTTTCACCCCGAAACAGACACAAACACACACACACGACAAATTTTCAGCGTTGCTTAAGTTTTGTGTATTTTCTGAAGTTGCATTGTGTTTCGGAGAAACATTTTGAATAAAGTGTTTTGTGAATGATTAGAGCTCTCGTGACTTTGCATCTGTAACATGTAGCGCACGTGTTGCCATTTTTAGGAATGTGCTTTGTGTACTTGCAGCGCGTTTTTTCATATGCAGCGCCTTCCCAGCCACTGTATTTAATTTATTTTCCTTCTCGTTTCACACTTTGCGTAAGGGAATGTGGAAACCGAAAGAACCCCGCCACTACCGCTGACCTTTCTCGCAAATAAACATCTCTTACAAGACACGCACAGACTTTATAACGATGAATACAAAAAATCACACATAAACACCCACACCACTACGAATGGCCTACACATACTTCCTTTATGTATAACAGAGAGGAAAAAACATTTAATAACGGTTTCTGTCCCTATTCTTTCCGCTTTGAGAATACCGCGTGCGCTGTCCGTGGTACTGAAGTCATATAACGCCGATGTCGCTGTTCACCTCAATGACGTAATTCGGAGAGTAGCTCTCAGACTCTTTACTGCATTCACCAAATGTAAACACAAACACCTAAAGAAAATTGTGTGTTATAATTCCTTATTAAGCTTTATTTTCTACGGCACACATCTTCACACACACACTCACACACACCCCATACAAAAACACTTGCAGCCTACAACCCGGAACATCTGTGCATCTCTGTGTGTTTGTTTGGGCGCGCGCGCGAATGTGTACCTTCGGAGCTCAGGGTGAAATTACCGCTTTTGTCCCATTTAAGTATCCCCTCCGGGCGAAAAGGAGTCCAATCTGATTGTGACACCACTAAAATGTCTTGTTATCGAACGTACGCGTATGTATACACCGACACACACGAGCAGGCGCACGTTCTGTGCTAGAAGCAGAAGAATGCATGTAAGATGTCTCTCACCGCTCGTGCTTGTGCTCGGTTTGGCTCGCTCCGCGCAGAGACACCGCAGCATGTGCGCTCCTTTCTGCTGGAGCAGCCGCGCGATCCTCATCCTCATCTGTCTCACAATCTGCCCACTGCTCCGCCCCACTCACCGGGGCATCGCCACTCGCGTGCCGGATTCCGAGGCTCAGTGGATTGAAAACATCCGTGTACGAAGGCAAACAAAGGCATTCCACAAGCATAACTGGTACATCTTCGTAGTCTGACTAATAACGGCTACTTAGACGTAAATACAGTGGCGTTCGTCACGGAACTGACATAAGAATAACGGCACCACTTGTGTTTCCTCTACCGTGCCGTCTATTTCGACGTTATTCGGAGACAATAAATGAAAACTCCATGAACGAGCGCGCGGGCGAAAGTTGAACTGCAGGGGAGAGTAGCGGCAGCGGCGCGCGTGTGAGCTAATGCGGGTTATTCATCTTCTTGCGTGGGGGCGTAAGGGAAGTCGGCACATTCAAACTGCCTGTCTACGAGCGCGCGGGCGAGCGGTAGGGGGATACGAAGATGTGTGAATCATTTACGTCACATGCAGGACGAGCTAAACGGAGAGTAGCGTTACAAAACGATAGGAGCGGTGCATGCGCCACGAATAGCCGCAGTGATTTCACCGCAAAAAAATGTACAAAAAAGACATCAGGTATTCAGAAGAGTTCATCGAGGTGTTAGTAAGGCACAGACAGGCGCTGCTGCGCGTGAGCACGTGCACTGCTGCACGAGTCACGAGACCAAAAACATCCTGCTCTACCTAGTTTCAGAGTCACAGTTTTTAAAAGTCGTTGGCTATGTTTATGTTCTGAATGTCTCTACAAATAATGATAAAACTAAGTTCAAATTTAGGTTTCCTTATATAGAGCTTTTTTTCAACAGGTGTTGTCACAAAGTAGCAAAGAACGTGAATACACTCTCCTTTACGTTACCTGACCTCGTCCACCCACTCAGTGGACACCGATCACTCATATCGTTCCACTAGACTCTGATCACCAGTCCATCGTTTGGGTAGTGATGGATACTTTTGCACGCAGCATTTAAGCTCATTAAAGTGACTTATTTTAAGGTCATTTTGGTTGAACTGTCTTCAGCTATTATTAAAATATAGGTGTCCTGACGGCATCATTAGATCTGTAATTATCAAATAAACACATTAAGATTTTCTAAACTTTCTAAAATATGACCATTTGCTCTGCTGTATGACTGACTTTAGAAAATACAGACTTGAGTTAATGCTTGTGAGCTGAACTAGTGTTTTATAACATCATCAACAACAAAAAAAAACCCATGGGACACCATATTCCATTATGTGTGTGTGTGTGTGTGTGTGTGTGTGTGTGTGTGCAGGTTCAGGAGTGATCTGTAACCACATGGAGGCAGCAGAGAATAGTGGTTTAACCCAGGTCTGTCACATCCATGTTGGCTACTATTACAAAACCCCTGTGAAAAAGCATCTGATACATGTCTCTGATACATGTCTGATACATGTCTCTGATATATGTCTCTGATACATGTCTCTGATACATGTCTGATATATGTCTGATACATGTCTCTGATATATGTCTCTGATACATGTCTCTGATACATGTCTCTGATATATGTCTGATACATGTCTCTGATACATGTCTCTGATACATGTCTCTGATATATGTCTCTGATACATGTCTCTGATACATGTCTGATATATGTCTCTGATACATGTCTCTGATACATGTCTCTGATACATGTCTGATATATGTCTCTGATACATGTCTCTGATATATGTCTGATATATGTCTCTGATACATGTCTCTGATACATGTCTCTGATATATGTCTGATATATGTCTCTGATACATGTCTCTGATACATGTCTCTGATA
>JAOXYF010000013.1:9847871-9858234 GCA_028565775.1 Sternarchorhynchus goeldii
GCACTGGACTAGCACTGGACTAGCACGCAGCAGGAACATCCTGACCCCCCTCTCCCCGCGCCCCGCCAGGCGGGACAGGTGCGCTCTCGTGGCTGCTGACTGCTGCACCGCTGGGACTCAGATGTCCCGCGCCCTTGGAGGCAGAGTGCCTCAGCAGGCCAAATTGCCCTCGAACCCAGCTGACTGCAAAAACAACTTCACATCCAGGGGCCCCGTGGGTCCCCAGTGCAGCACCCATGCGCTGGGCACAGGAGGGCGGAGCTTTCAGGGCTCCGATGACATCGGAACCTGTCAAAGAGTCCTGCGATAATATGGGCCAGCACACGCATGACGCGGGATATTCATAGTCCCAGCGAGGCACGCGCTCCCTATCCTACAGAGAGAGAACTGCAGCTTCACCGACTCGGAGAACATGTATTTATATCTGAACTCTGTGCAGCTATGCCCCAGTTTGGGTGCAGAGACATACCCAGGTGGCACTGTTCTCCAGGTGTGTGGATGCTCTGAGCCTGATGTGCCAAGCCAGGACTTACACACAGATATTCAGGATCTATATATACATATATATATATGTGTGTGTGTGTGTAAATGCACCTACACACAGAGACTCTATATATAGCTATGTATATCTGTGTGTGTGTGTGTGTGTGTGTGTGTATATTACATGCTCACAGATACAAGAGTGGTTGTCTCAAATTTTGGCCTCTTTTTGATCTAGAGAAGTGAAGGACTGGTGATTATTCAAGTGTCTTGAAGTGACTATGGATCATTTCACACTGTGTTTGAAGTAGCAGCTCTTTAATCTGCATGTGAAGGTACCAAGAGACTCTGATGTACCGTCAGTAGTGGAAGTTCATTCCACCTCCTGGAGGCTGGTAGTGGATTCTTGTACTGGAGGCCCGAGGGGTGTGACATGTGGTGCTGGGAGAGACACATGAGTGCAGTGGCGAACGATCGTTTAAAAAACTATTGCATGTGCAGAAAACACAAAGGACTGATGTTTGTTGGTGAGGAAAAGAAAGTGGTGGTCTGGTGATTTAGGGACTGAAAAAGTTTACAATGAAAGTGAAAGTTTAAATGGAAATAAAATCTGTAAAGGTGTTAAGAGACGCCTAGAGAGAGAGCGAGAGAGAGTGAGCGAGAGAGAGAGAGAGCGAGAGAGAAAGAGAGCGAGAGAGCGAGAGAGGCCCTGAGAGACTGAAACGTTAATTCAAGTTATAATCATGGTTTTGCACCACTGTTTTTTAAAGGATGCATTTCTTTATTCCAATAAAAGCACTTTATTGTTCAAACAGACCACAGCAGTGTTCCCAATAAAACTGGCGCTGGAAAACTCGCCTCAAATTTCTTCAAAATGTTGGACTCACACTAACTACGGGTTTGCTGTGGACAGTCTCTGGGCTTCGTTTCCTCTTGGCTCCGTTTGCTGTTGTCTTCCTGAACTATGACCTCTGCAACCCTCCCACACAGGTCCTATTAGACGTGTGCCCCGGTCCCACGAGACGCGGCTGTTTTGCCGTAACGGTTGCCCAGTCCTTCGATTGTCAGATAATCACAAAGCCCATGAAAGCCTGGTGCTTCAGCCAGTGGCAGTCGCGTGGCACAGCACAGAAACATCTCGTGAGGCTTCACGCGGAGGTGCAGAATAATCGGTATGCCTTCGCGAGCTGTAGTAATAATAAAAAGCTGGGTCTCGAAAAAGAAGGATGCTCTGCCTCTCCTCTCTCTGGTTAGACATCCAACCAGAACCCAACGTGCACTTCACCTGCGAAAAACAACGTCTGTCCTGCAGCATACGAGCTAACGGTGTTGGTTTAACAAAGCGTTTCCAATGTTTCCAATATTTCCAGTTTTGCACGGTCCTAATTTCCACCTCACACTGCAAGCTAGTTAACGAGCTATATATTATATTACCTCCGTACACGCTCCAGGCAACGTCACGACGGTGACAAAAGACATCTGAATTATAATCCAAAAATAGAAATAGTGGCTAACTGCTCGCAGGGTTTACAGACACCCACCTTTCAACCTACCATACTAGCTACAGGTTTGTAATGTATTTTTGAAAGCGTACACAGTGCAGCCCTACCAAGCATAGAGAAGATGAAGTCCTTAGCCGTGTGGATCTCCAGAGCTCGCTGGTCGTCATACTCGCGCTGGTCGTGTTTACTAAATTCAGTAATCAGGCGATTCAGTTCATCTATCCTGGCCCCTGACCTGAAATCTAGCTCGGGGTAGCTTGGGATGAGGTGTTTGTTGTTGTTAGTGGAACCGGGAGTAGCGGGAGGGCTGTTAGCGAGACTGCTAACGGAGCCAGCCCGGTTGTTTACGGCAGGTGCCGCCATATTCGCGAAGAATTCAGCGCAGGCGCTTCAGATGTTCATGCACGCGCTGGGATAAAGCCGTAGGGTTTGGACGCGCGACGCACTGGGCGGAGGCCGTGCACTATGTTTATTCGCTAGGATCTTCGTCACTGTACGTGTGTACACCAGACTGCACAAGAGTGTCGTATGTCGAACAAAGACATTTTTTACATTTCATGTAACTAATTATGTACCAATGTCGCACTTATCAGCATATTTAGGTCTAATAATTTAAATGTATTGATTTAACAGGCATTTTTCTTCGATTTGAAAGTAATCAACATGACTACAATCCTTACAATATACAAATACATTAAAAATACATTAAATATATACATGTATTTAAAATAACAGTAATAATAGAAACAAATTTAGGAGTAAACAGCATAAGAAGGCGAATGACGTACGCTTTAATATACATGTACATGCATATACATTGCATGCATATGAACAATAATAATAACACCGAAAATATAAACGATTATTACTGTCTGTCACCAAAATCACAACTAAAGCAAGGCGTCACAGCTACAGATAGTCGGCTTGCTGGAGGCCTAAGAGGGAAACTCAACATTAACGGCTCAATCACAGTACCAGACCTTTGAAAGTATGTCAAAAACTATATATTAGATAACGTTTCATCTGATATATGAATAACGCACCAGAGCTCTATCTTGGCACTAGCGAAGTGTTTTAGTAAGGCAGCTTCCATCCATATCAGTGGAACCGTAAAACGTGCACGGGGGATAAACAGTATACCTCTACACACAATTAACAATTGTGACCGCTGGGAAGATACAACATCAAATGTTGTCTGAGTAGATCAAACAAAAATGAAACTTTTTTTTTTTTCATTGCTTTTGAAAGTTCGTGCAACATGTACATTAAAATATAATTCAGACGAGACTTTTGGGCTCAGATTACACCAGATTTCTGTCAATAAAAGTGCTATAAACAACATATCAAAGAAGAAATAAAAAAAAAAAAACTCAAGACATTGCCATATATTAATTTTTTTATCATAACATTAACATTAACATTAATAAACAGTAATGTAATCCCTGCTAACTGTATCCATGTAAAATGTATCCTATTTGCAATGGCCCGCTGAGTTATCCTACCGGACACAATTATGACCGTTTACATGTTTACGTCTCCTGCGAGGAAGACATAAATGTATCAATATAATGTTATTAAAAATATCAAACTGAATATTATAGGTACGAAATACAGTATCTATATATGTGTTACAACATGTTTATAAATTTCGCGTGGAAGCGCTCCGACTCAGCCGTCCTTTTATGACGCTGCAGTAAACAACCTTGGTCGTGTAAATAAAAATAAAACAAAAACATCACCAGCTGTTTTTACAACTTAAAAATTAAAGCGTACGTTTGCAATAAAATTGATGGAAAAGATGATCAAAGGCGCTATTTATAGTATTGTCTCTAGAGGACACCATCGATGTTGTTTTGCAGGCTGCTGTGACCCGGTAGAGAATGGTAGATCCGGCTCGCCGGGGTCACGCTGAACATGGTGACCCGGTAGAGAATGGTAGATTCGGGTCGCCGGTGTCACTCTGAACATGGCGTGGAGGGGTTGTCTTGGAAGATGGGTTAAAGAGGATTTTGTTTTCCAAACCAGCCGGGGAAGCAGGTACTTATTACGAGTACGACTTTGCTGCAGCTGTGTTCTTTATATTCGACATGACACTGTCGTATTTGCAGTTGAACATTCCTTGGCTGTCCAGCACAGACTAACTAGCTAAAGGTTCTTAGCTAACGGGAACATGGACTGAAGCGCTGGCTGGCTATTTTGATGTTTCCTTGTTTCATTTTCATTTCAAGATGCCGGTGGATGTTACAGGTTGATAGTAAACGATTTGATATTTTAACAGTAGAGCAAATTTATCTTGCTACATTTTGGGTAATCTGTTTACAGAAAGTTATTGATAATCAGTCCAAGTCCTGTTATGGTTTTGGTGTTTATTAGAATTATTTATTTAATCCTCTAGAGTCATTTCTTTCACCAGATCCTATTTGTGATACATTCACAAAGGTTGCTTCTTTGGTACACTGTTTTTGTGCAGAAATCGTATTTTACTTTTTAAAATTGTAATTACTGCTATCAGACAAGTGTTCAAACAACGATTGTGACACTTCACGTTGGTTAGGGGTAGTGCTACTGCATTTCTTACTGTAATAAAATGATAGGAAAGTCTTCTGCTTGAACAAGTCATTAATGAGTGTGCATTAAAATATATAATATGTAGTTATTAAATATTTTGCAATACATATAATCCCAATATAATGATATAATTTAATATTATAAACAGTATTTCTTCTCTTTTCATCAGTTGATTGTATTAGTGTAATACATTGCAGTTTTGTTGTCTAGGTTTTTCCCTTGCCACCAGCAGAGATGTGGTTTTCGCAAGGTAGCAAAGCGGGCGGAGCCAAAGAAAGAAGCAGAACAAGGTGAAGAGATGCAGAAGAGGGATGTGATTGTACAGACGGAGCCACCTCCACCGCAGCCCAAGAGGTTCGGCAGATTGGTCAAACCACTGGTGTTCACTGTAGGGGTAAGCAGACAGCTGTGCTACCTGCTATCTATGTGTGCACGTATCTTCCTGAATGTAATTGCTTGTAGTAATTTTTGAATTTAGTATTGATATGTGTGATAGTGTACAGTACTGACTCCAGGTCAGTTTACAGGCTGTTCGTTTGGAGCAGCAGCAGTCTGGCAGTATGAGAACATAAAGTACACTGTGCAGAGTTACTTTGATAAGGCACGTACTGATTGGCTGGACAAGCTGCAACCACAGAAACATGGAGTTTATCGAAAACAGGTGAGTGAGTGAGTGTGTCTGTGTGTACACACACAAACACGTCTGTGTGTCTGTGACAAAACAGACTATAAAGAAACATTGCTAGTGATGACTTTAACTACATATAGACTATAAAGAAACCTACCACAATGGAATAGATGACTGGATACCTGATTTCTAGATGGATTCAAACACCTGGACAGAAATATAACACATTTAATGGAACATAAAAATTATTGTGGGCAAACCCTCATTAAAAAAACAGCAGACCTTTCCAGAATTCTGGGGCAGTAATAGAGAAAGAGCAGTCAGAGATCCATATAGGACTTAAAAAATAATGGATCGAACCTTGGCTGAGACCTGGCTGTTCTCTTTCAGTAGTCTTGCATTGAGCACCAGTTTCAGGTGCTTGTCCAGCAAAGTCCTGAGAGGAGCGTCTTGTAGTAGTTAGTAGAGGAGGAGTCATTTTGTGTAGCTATACTTCACAGATGGATGAAGCCAGAACTCAAAACTGTATTAATCTGCTTCTCAGAGTTTGAAAATGATGCTGTGATTCCTCACCTGGCTGTGATTATTAATAGATAATCACTTCAAATTATTTGCTAAAACTCTGGAAACGTCAACATTAACAAAAGTAATGAGATGACTTTTATCTTAGTTTATTATAAATATTATCTTTCAAGCAGCTTGAGATGAGGTCCAGTGTGCCGTTCTCACTTGGCTTCTGTGGTAGATACAGCTGTGTCATCTGCATAGCAGTGATGTGATCCGTGTGGGTACCTGTATAGAATAAAATAGAATCTTAATTGTCATTACAAAACAATGAAATTGTGTTCCTGTGTGTGCGTCTGAGCGTGTGTGTCCGAGCGCGGGTGTGTGTGCGCGTGTGAAGTAGTTGAACACATTCTCTTTCTTTCCAGGTGAATGAGTGGTGGAACAGTCTGAGTGAGGGCCAGAGAAACGTCACAGGTCTGACCTCACCAACATATACCAGTAATCATGCAGAATTTTGATCATCTTCCATCACAGTGTGTGTGTGTGTGTATGTGTGTGTGTGTGTGTCTTTCCCACAGGTATCATAGCTGCCAACGTGCTTGTGTTTTGTTGCTGGAGGATTCCAGCACTCCAGCATGTTATGGTGAAGTACTTCACCTCTAACCCTGCCTCCAGTGAGTAGTCATCTGTACATCGTTCTCGCAGGGCAAGGTTTGCTTGTTCAGTGTTTAAAGTGCTTATCCAAGCATATCTAATTATGACGTGTTTTTTCTCATTCTTAAACATTGGTGTTATGTTGTTGTATAGCTTTAATGGTGTTAGTGTGTGTGAGTGGGTGTGCTGCTCACGGTGCTGCTCTGTGCTGCTCACGGTGATGCTCTGCGTTGCTCTGCAGAGGCGCTGTGCTGGCCCATGCTCCTGTCCACCTTCAGCCACTACTCGCTCTTCCACATGGCAGCCAACATGTATGTGCTGTGGACCTTCTCCTCCAGCATTGTCAACCTGATGGGCAAAGAACAGTTCATGGCTTTCTACCTGTCTGCAGGTACTAGCTGAGAGAGAGAGAGACAGAGAGAGAGACTGGCTGAGGGGGTGGGGCTGAGAGAGAGAGAGAGAGACAGAGACTGGCTGAGGGGTGGGGCTGAGAGAGAGAGACAGAGAGAGAGACTGGCGGAGGGGTCGGGCTGAGAGAGAGAGAGAGAGACTGGCTGAGGGGGTGGGGCTGTACTGGGTGTCGTCTGTACTGTGCTGTGCCTTCACATCTGTTTTTGTCCTCAGGTGTGATTTCCACGTTTGCCAGTTACTTATGTAAAACGGCTACAGGGCGACTGGGAGCATCGCTGGGTGCCGTAAGTCTTTCACCTCCAGTAAAACCTTTCAGCCTCGGCGTCACCAGCAGAAACTCTTTATACCGTTTGCTACGTCTGTTAAAGATGCGTCGGTGTTCACATGATGCCTTGTTTCTCAGTCAGGGGCCATAATGACTGTGCTGGCAGCCGTCTGCACCAAGATGCCAGAAGCCAAGTTGGCTGTAATCTTCCTCCCAATGTACACCTTCACTGCTGGAAATGTGAGCTACACACACACACACACACACACACACACACACACACCACCAAATGTGAGCTGCACACGGCTCCAGACACACACACATCACCATCAGGAAAAGTGCCATTTGCAGTCGATGGACAGGTTTATTTGGGAAAAATGAGAAATATTATAAAATATTAACATTTAAAAATGTCATTTTGAAATATAATTTCCCCATTGTGGGACTAATAAAGGATTATCTTATCTCTTATCTTATCTTATAAAAAATTTTAAAATGTCACTCATTTTACAATGATGAGAAATATAAAATGTATAATAATTACATTTTGCAACAATGAGACGTGTTTCTACAGGTTTCTACATCATCATTAACCTCAAAAATCTGATTTATATTTGCCTTCTCCATGTGATGGTGAACCCTAATGCAGGCGCTCAAAGCTATTGTTGCCCTGGATACAGCGGGCTTGATTATGGGATGGCGGTTCTTTGACCATGCTGCTCATTTAGGAGGAGCTCTGTTTGGCATGTAAGTAATCACAGTGAGGCGCAGAGTAATCGCAGTGACACACAGAGTAATCGCAGTGAGGCGCAGAGCAATCGCAGTGAGGCAGAGACCTTTTATCTTTCTCTTGTTATTTATGTTTGGCTGTGACTGCTGTTTAAATGTGGGTTTCTCTTCATGTGTGTGTGTGTGTGTGTCATATACCTGCCTGTGTGTGTGTGTGTGTTGTGTACTTGTGTGTGTGTTTTTAGGTGGTATATCCTCTATGGTCATGACCTGATCTGGAAGAATCGTGAGCCACTTGTGAGGTTTTGGCACAACTTCAGAACCCGGGGGCCCGGCTCCTCCGGGGGCAGTGGTGTCCTCTAGAGCATGGTGGGCGGGGGCAACCGTGGCACGATGAGAGAGACGCACGGGCGCACACGGTCTCTGTCTCACACAGACTCACGCATGCAGACGTGGTCTCTGTCTCACACAGACTCATATGGCCTGATCATATCTTTAATTAGACCCTCATTTTTGCTTTATTTTAATTGCTGGTTTAAAGGTGTGAATGAGTGTGAGTGATTTGAGAGTGTGAATGAGAGTGTGCGTGAGAGTGAGAGTGCCCTAAGGTGCCATTCAAGTTTATGTAGCACCTCTAACAAGAAGAATAAAACCCAAAATGATTCCCAGAGCAACTTCACAAAGACCCAACTCTCGTATGACTCACCCATCTCTCGTAAGCCAAGTTTCTGCAGTGTCCTACACCTCCAGAATTACAGGACACAGCTCTGCACAGATCTCAGTGTTGTAGAGTCTGCAAGTTTGTCATTACACATGTTTCTTTGTTCAGTTTTTTTTATTAATAAAATTGTTTATTTAAGATCTGAAAATCATGACTGGTCTCTAAGTGACTACTGACAATAATGAAAGTAATGAATGTGTTCACATGGAGTGTGACAATACTGAAAGGAAGTCTGAACACAACCCTCTGTTACTGGACTATGAAGGAGGTGTAACATCACTAAAGTATAAATCTGTTTGCACAACAGAGTGGGATATTATGAAGTTTAGTGGAAACCTGTGGAGTCGATGATGAATTCTTTTGGGGGGGGTTAACAGACTGGAAGACTAAATACCGTAGGAGGAAGTTCTCATCCCTGTAAACTGCATGGATGTTATTACTGAATGATATTTAAAGCATTTCATCAGTAGCAGTTTTATTACTGTTTCATACATGATTCGTACTTGTGAAATCAGCGAATGACATGTGTAATAAAACTGTGTGTGTTAATGATTGCAGTTTGATTGTGTGTGATGCACTGTGTTGAAACTGCTGTGTTGGCTTTGTAGCTCCACTCAGGGACTTTGATCGTAGCTAAATGTAAATGATTCACCAGAACTTGCTAACAGTGCATTTTGTGTGTGTGTGTGTGTGTGTGTGTGAGGTGGAGGGTGGGGGGGTCACAACCACTACTGTAACAATTTAGATTCTTAAGTACTGACATCTCTAATTAAACAAAGTGCTTCACTGCTCTGCCAAATTATATTATCTTGTATCACAACAAATGACCCCATCCTAAATCAGTTCCTGTCCTCCATCCTCTCAGCGTCCTTCCTCTGTGGAAGCCTTGTCCAGCACCTCAGCCTGGTCTGTAGTCCCCCTGAACCCTGGGTCCCCGCACTGATACCCGAATGTCCCAGGATGAATTCCTGTGTGTGAGTAATACTTTCGAGTGAAAAAACAAAGCAGATTCCGTTTCTTTGATAGGCTCCTGGTTTCTGTGTGTCACTGAGTGTCTTCCATGCTCTAGTCATCCAGCCTCCTTGTTTGACTGCTGTGTTTCAGGGTTACTGACCCCAAATCAACATTAACACAGTGGCTTCAGGTCCAGCAACGTACATATCCGCAGATATTTACTTCAATTTATATTTAGATATTTATTACTTGGATATTTATTATTTAAATATTTATATTTTCAGCCTGTTTCCACTACCAAAAAAAGGGCGAAACTATTCAAACAGAATCACAACAGACACTCCTGACACCCAGGAATCTCAAGGAAGGTAAGTGTAGGCCATCGTAATTAAAACAGCCAAAACAAAACAAATGCTAGCTGCACTCACGGCTCATGCTAACTATTAGCATTGTTTGTTGGCTTCTATTGCTGCTTGTTGGCTTCTATTGCTGCTTGTTTATTGCTGCTGATCTGTAAATCCAGCAACTTACTAGATGTCCCCTGGGAGTCAGTGCTACTCTGCCGGGCGGGAGTTAACCTGAACACTGCGCTAGTCATCTGTGTTTCAGCAGTGTTGAGTTAATCTGAACACTGCGCTAGTCATCTGTGTTTCAGCAGTGTTGAGTTAACCTGAACACTGCGCTAGTCATCTGTGTTTCAGCAGTGTTGAGTTAATCTGAACGCTGCGCTAGTCATCTGTGTTTCAGCAGTGTTGAGTTAATCTGAACGCTGCGCTAGTCTTCTGTGTTTCAGAAATGTTGAGTTAACCTGAACAATGTGATAGTCTTCTGTGTTTCAGCAGTGTTAAGTTAACCTGAACACTGTGCTAGTCTTCTGTGTTTCAGCAGTGTTAAGTTAACCTGAACACTGTGCTAGTCTTCTGTGTTTCAGCAGTGTTAAGTTA
>JAOXYF010000013.1:9858334-9869931 GCA_028565775.1 Sternarchorhynchus goeldii
TGCTAGTCTTCTGTGTTTCAGCAGTGTTAAGTTAACCTGAACACTGTGCTAGTCTTCTGTGTTTCAGCAGTGTTGAGGTATAAGATGCTGACAGGCCAGAGTGTGGAGTGCAAAGTGGTGCATTAACAAAGAAGAGCCAGTAACTGAAATTGCCCCACAAATGTGATTTAACCACTGATATAAAACCAGGCATTATCAAAGTTCACCATTTCCTTCTGTAGCTGGTTCCTGCAACCAAACCCTGAAAATACACAAAGATCTACATCATTTCACATCATATGAGTTAATTATCTATTTGCTAAGATCTATTTTGTTTTATTACTTACAAAGATTTTAAAACTTAATGTGTTTATTTATGCTGTGATGTGTATTTGCTTTTCTCACCAACAATTTCGGTTTACCTACATCATTACCCACATCATTTTATTGTCTAACCTAGAAAATGGAGTTTTCTAGAAATTCTACAGGACTGAAATTGCAGCTCTGTTTGCCTTGTGTTAGTACTTCTCCCATCGGGGTCAAAACTGTGATTCCTTTCTGAGCCCGTGTTTGGGTTTTTAGTTTATTTGGACTCTTGTTAGTTTAAATGTTTGTGTTTGTTTTGTTGATTCGATGTTTTCTCCTTGTATTCTGTCTTCCTGAAGATGTTCAGGCAGTTTTCACTGAGTGCAGTTTTCACACAATTTGTGATTCAGCTCCAGTCTGGCATGAAAACACAGCATTGTACAACAACACAAAACAAGCTTGATAACACTAAAATAATGGCTACCCTAAAGTGCTTTGGTTTTATCATGCTATGGATCCTCACAACAAAATCTGTTCATTAAAATGTTCCATCATTTTCAGCGACATCATATTTGAGTGTAAATCAGGTTAAGGAACCTTGGTGTTTGGTATTTGTCTCATTTGTATTATCGTTAATCTCTATAACCTCTTGGTTGTGGTCCTTATTTTGGTTTAGGGTTTATGGATAGTAAACAAACATCACTACTGAACATCACTACTGAACATCTCCCATACCTTTTGAGTGGCAATTTATCTGCGCATCTGTCTCTCCATCTCCCTAGAGGAATGGTGGAGGTCATGGTGGAGGTCATGGGGCTGCTCCTGGCCATCATCGGATGGTGTCTGGAGTCGAGCAGCACGAACTCAGCCGTGTGGCGCGTCCACAGTCACGCCGACGCCGTCATCACCAGCAGCTCCCAGTATGAGGGTCTGTGGATCACCTGTGCCTCCAACGCTCTGGGAGCCATCCAGTGCCAGAGATACAAAACTGTGCTGGGACTGCCTGGTGAGTTGGCCTCTCTCACAGATGATAGAAATGTATGTTCTCCTGAAGAAGCTCTGTGTGTGTATGTGTGTGTGTGTGTGTGTCTGTGTGTGTGTGTGTGAGAGAGAGAGAGAGAGAGAGAGAGATTTATAGCAATAGTGATGTGCACTTTACTCCACTAGTTATTATATCTAAAGTAATATTTCATTACAATAGTAATGATCACAGTATAGCAATATACAGTAATAGTAATGAACAACAATACTCAGTCTATATGATGTGCGATAACAGTGATGTGCAGTAATACTCACTAATACTCAGCGATGGTGATGTGCAGTAATATTCACTCTCAATAACAGTCATGTGCAATAATATTCACTAATACTCAGCAATAGTGATGTGCAGTAATACTCACTAACGCTCAACAACAGTTATGAGTGTGTTTGTGAGTGTGTTTGTTAGTGTTTGTGACTGTGTTTGTTAGTGTGTTTGTGAGTGTGTTTGTGTCCTTTCTTACCAGAGTTTGAATGGTTCCCTGTAGGTGACGGTTGGGTTTTTACTGTTCCTGCTCTCATAATAAAACCCCAGCATCCTAACTGCCTTCTGAGTGCTGTCACCATCCTCCTCATCACCCACTGTCGTCATGGTTTCTATAGGAACGGGCCTGGGTTTATGACTTTATTGCTGCTCTGACTAAAGTTCAACACTTTGCACTTGTTTCCCTCACACACTCTTACCTGTCACTGGCGTGAGGAACACTCGCTCGCACTGAGGAAGCTTTACATCACGGATTTCCCTGTTGGAGAGAAACCAGAAGATTCGAAACACTGAGATTGTGTTTGTTGATACGGGTAATGGACAGAGCACAACCGTCCTCGTGAAGAGAGACTGTCTGCTGTGACGTGCGTGAGGAGGGACCGCGCTACCAGATCTGGCCTGTAGCAGAGCAAGGAAGCCCAGGAGTGTGTTAGTGCTTTAGTGGTGTGTGTGTGTCCTGGTGAGCGTGCGCTGCGCTCTGAGTGTGTGTGTGGCGATCATGTCGGCCGGTACAGAGCTGCTGGGCTTCCTGCTGTGTGTGGGTGGTTGGCTTCTAACGGGTGTCTCTCTTGCCAACAACCACTGGCGCGTCACCTCATTCGCCGGCAGCGTAATCACGTCCACCCGCCAGTATCAGAACCTATGGCAAGCGTGTGCGGAGGCAAGCACGGGCATCCGAAACTGCCGGCGTTTTGAGTCTCTGCTTGCGTTGGAAGGTAATTCACACACACACGCGTGTGTGTGTCGCGGTCTGGGGGGGCAAAACAACCCTCATGAACATTCTTTCAGGTGACCATTGTGTTGTGGTCTGACTCATCTCGCTAGAACCTGTGTGTTTGTCTAATTACCATTTCTGTGTGTGTGTGTGTGTGTGTGTGTGTTGCAGGGTACGTGCAGGCCTGTAGGGCTCTGATGATCATCTCCCTGCTCCTGGGTCTGGCCTCCATTCTGCTCTCTGTACTTGGACTCAAATGTACCAAGTTGGGCAGCATGACTGAGCAGGCTAAAGGCAAACTGACCTTCACCGCTGGACTCCTCTTCCTACTGTCTGGTCTGTTTCTACCTCTCTCTCTCTCTCTCTCTCTCTCTTTCTCTGTGTTTCATACACACACACCCAAATTACATACCCTATCATGAAACATACACCTACATGCACAGAAGCACATATAAACATAGACAGATAACAGTTCACACTTCAAACATGCTGTTTTACTCTGTACACCTCAGAATTCTCTTATTCAGAGCAACTTATGGAACCAGTAAATCTCACTGCTGCTTTTCTTTATTCTTCTCTCATTCTGTCTTCATCTCTCTCCTGTCTCTCTCATCTCTCTCCTGTCTCTCTCATCTCTCTCCTGTCTCTCTCATCTCTCTCCTGTCTCTCTGTCTCTCTCCTGTCTCTCTGTCTCTCTCCTGTCTCTCAGGTGTGTGTGTGCTGACGGCTGTGTCCTGGTATGCTGCACGTATTGTGCAAGAGTTTAATGATCCTTTTTATGTAGGGACAAAGTGAGTAATAGATCAAACACACATATACACACGTATACACAAATATACACACACATATACACACACATACACACAGACATACACACACATACACACACGTATACACAAATATACACACACATATACACACACATACATACAGATATACACACACATACACACACATATACACACACATACATACAGATATACACACAGACATACACACATATACACACACGTATACACACACATTCACATATATAAGCACCAGAGGTGAGTAATCCTGGATTGCATTAGTTCACAAACTAATTGTACCTGTTGGTTTGAGTTAATTAGCAAATCAGGTGAAAATCTAGTTTTCTGAACCTGGAATACCCACCTCTGATAAGCACACATAGTTTTGTGGTATTTTTTAAGCATTTCTAGTTGGTTTTGTATTATTGTAACTAAACAATGTTTTTGTTTTTGTTGTTTGATTGTTTTTGCTTTTTCAAATTAAAGCACTAAATGAAGCTCAGAATCTGAGATGACAGTTACTTTCTCTGTGTGTGTGTGTGTGTGTGTGCGTGTGTGTGTGTGTGCATGTGTGTGTGGGGGGGGCACTTAGGTTTGAGCTGGGTACTGGTCTTTATCTGGGCTGGGCAGCAGCTGTTCTGGTGATTCTGGGAGGGGCGATGCTCTGTGGATCCTTGAGAAGAACATCAACACCTGGAAACACAAGGTGAGAAGGTTCCCGCCCTGACACACACACACTCACACTCATCTCTGACACAGCATGCATTATCCTTATATTATTATGTTTTCAAACATATAAACAGGGCTAGGTAGTAACATATGTAACGTACATAGAAGGTTTGAAATAATGTAACTGTATTCTGTTACACTTAAAGTAAAAAGGTGGTAGTTAGATCACTAGTAGGGTTACATTTTCTAAAAAGTCTCGTCATTACTAGCAGGATTACTAGGATTACAAGGATTTCAAGGGAAAGGGTTGATTATACCAATGACTGTTATTCCTCTCCTGAGTTATTCATGAGTTATTCGTGGAAAAATCTAGGTGTTTGTGAGAATGTGTTTGTGCGTAACCGTGTTGGCTGACAGTGAAAGAGGCTGACACATTGACACGTTGTGTTCTGAGATAGTGTTCTAGTGTAACCCAGTAAAAGTAATACAAAAGTAATATAAAGTAATCTGATTACTTCAATATAGTAATAATCCTTTGGATTAGGTTACGGATGAGACATTTTAATAGGTAATCAGTAATCTGTTACAGAATATTTAAAGTAACCCTCTCAACTCTGCATATAAACACACATATATACACACACAAACACACAACGGGAGTTTGTACATTTACAAACGTAGTGCATGCAGTAATACTCTCTTTCTCCACAGGGGTTACAGCTATAACTACACTGCTGGCCAGGGTCAGCAAATTTACAAAACTCCTTCAGAGAATAACAGCTCCAAAGCTTACGTCTGAAACATCTAACAGCTCCAAATTTTACCTCTGAAACATCTCTTAACAGTCTTTAGCTCTACCACTTGAACCATGGAAATGTAGACCCTCATGAAACTGAAGACAATATTAAAAATGTGCTGGTATTTGTAAAAGCTGTTTCTGATATGTTTTTGTTTCTGCATTTGACTTTATTGTGTCTGCATTTGAGTTCATTGGCTTCTGTTGACACTTGCTTGTATGATAATGAACTAAATGGAACTTGTATGGGATTTTCCCTTTGTTACATTGTTAGATTCTCTCACCTTATTTCTATTTGCTGGAACTTCATGGTGGGTTTTTTTTTTTTGAGTTACTTAATTGCATAAAAACTGTTGTGATTTCTGTGTTATGAATAAAATAAAGTACCAGAATAATTAACAGAACATTACAGAACTGAAAGTTAATGAAACATGAACCAGAATAATTTACAGAACGTTAGAGAACTGATTGTTTACGAGTACAGACGATATTCATGTCCAGATGAAATCTGTGCAGGCAGGTCCATCCTTGTCAAAGTGAAAGGCATGAAAACGGCTGCATCCAGATAAACGGTTTATAGAATTCACCTTTAATCCTACTAATAATTCACCTACTGTGTCTATCCCTTATTGTGTCTGTTACACTGGTAACATTATCAGATCTCATACACTGGCGGGTCAACTTGCCTAGTAACTTAATCAAGCTAGAAAATCCTATATAACTATGAAGCTAACGATAATGCAAAGCACATCATAGTTATAATATTAACATTTTGTTCAAACTAGGCTTGAACAAAACCTATATATAAATGTGTCTCCATTCAAGAAGACAGAACTGACAGATTCTGGGGCAATTTTGGCAAGGAGTTACGGTTTAGTGAGTTGAAAGGATTTATGAAGGCTTTCTTATGCATTCCACTCAGCAATGCCAGTTTTGAAAGGATATGGTGCAAAACATTGTTACAGTCATTGAAATGTCACTGGACAAAGTACTGTTTGTGTTTTACTGTCATGTAAATTCAAGATCACAAATACTCAGAATGTGCTGAAGAATGCAAAGTCTTAAACTCATGTATTCAACATGTCCCTTAGAGATGCAAGACACCCCCTGTGATGAATAAAATGGTATCTCCTTCCCATCCATTCACTCACTCTCTCAAACTCATTATCATAATCACCCTCGTCTACCAACTGTCTCGCTTCCCCATAGTCTCACCTCCCAACTTTTATTTAGATAATGCAGACATGTTCACACCATTTTGCTTTTAGCCAGGTATCTGACCAACTAACTGTACTTACTTACATAAAATAGGAAGTAGCTAAACCAGTTGTTGCAGTGATAATTTAAAGCATGTGGTTGTCATAATATGTATTGGGTATGTATTATTTACCAATAATATAAATTCCCTGTGGCGGGTTTCCGAGAGTGCTTTTCAGTACGCACAATTACATTTTTAATATCACAAATATAATATTAGAATATGTATTTTCTAGAAGATTTTCGATCTGATATGTAGATGGCCAAAAGTTATTTACGAAGTTGTGCAGCGTCGGTTTCCTCCCGGAAAAGATTGTGCAAGAGCCAAGATGGCGCCTCCAAGTGTTGCGTCTGGAGTTGGTTAACCGTCAGGTGAATCAGTCTGATTCGTGTATTTATTTATGCTGTTTCACAAGTATTTCACATCAAGAACAGATCTTAGAAGTCCACAAGGAGGTATTTGGCTCGTGTGAGGTAAACTATTTTTGTATTGGACAGAATTAAAAATAATAACGTTACCTTGCTAACGTTAGCTAGCTGGACGAAGCTTGAGACGAGTCGTAGCAGTTAGCTTAGTCGGTTAGCTTTCCCCTTGTTGTCCCCTAGCTGTCTCCTAGCTTTCCCCTAGCTGTCTCCTAGCTTTCCCCTAGCTGTCTCCTAGCTTTCCCCTAGCTGTCTCCTAGCTTTCCCCTTGTTATCTCCTAGCTTTCCCCTAGCTTTCTTAGCAAGCGCGCTGCATCGGCAAATGTTGAACATAACTAGCTAAGCTACTTCTAATATTTCTAAAACGTCAGATATTGCATCAAACTTTTTCACAGTTAATATTTAGTTGTCGTGCACCAATTAGCACCTCACATCGCTCTTTGTTGTGTTGATCCAGCTGGCAGTTAAGCATCTATTTAGTTAGATGAGTCTAGATAACTAGTACCTCAGTGGTGGGTAGTTAGTCTGGCAGCTGTTCTGGTCCTGTCACACAACCTTGGACGTCGTCCTGTCAGTTATAACGTTAGATAAGTAACTAGATAGATGACATCGGTGTGTTGTCAGTGTTATCGCTTCCTGGCTAGCGAGCACCTGTTTAATTAATTATTTTATGTATATTTTGTGTTCGTTTCGTGTGAGATATGGTTTGGGTTAAGGTTAGCTCACTAGATAGAAAGTGATTTCGTCCTACACGTTCCAGTCATGGTAGTGTTGGTTTAACTAG
Source organism: Sternarchorhynchus goeldii (assembly GCA_028565775.1). Lineage (NCBI taxonomy): Eukaryota > Metazoa > Chordata > Actinopteri > Gymnotiformes > Apteronotidae > Sternarchorhynchus > Sternarchorhynchus goeldii. The sequence continues at coordinate 9,865,574 of JAOXYF010000013.1, forward strand.
GTAGGTTAGCATCGGGGGCTAACGTCTATGTGCTGCTGGATAATGACACGGCAGATCTAGCCATTTAGCCAGCTAGAAAGCTAACGTGTTAAGTGTTTTATTTGCTAACTGCAGTGCATCTGTATTACTTATATTGGATAGCCAGCTAGATCGTTTCTGTGGTCGCATTTTGAATATTGCTGTCTGCTGAACGTGCCATAGTTGGCTAGCTACGTAGATTACGCGGGAGCTAGCCAGGCTAGCTAGCTACGCAAGTGAGAGGATAAAACACGTCTTCCTTGTTGATGCCCTTTTTTTAGGCATCCGCCCTGTCTGTGCGTCGCTGCGGGAATCTTCCAGCTTTGCTGTCAGATAAGCTAGGTAGGCTTGGAAACTTGACTCAGAGTTGACCGTTTATGCCGGCTTGTTTTGAATTCAGCTCAAGACCTAAACTTTATGGTTCCATGTATCTCTTGTTTCTGTCATGAGCTGATCGTAATCTGTACTTTCACTCTTAGCGTCACTCCTCTGGTCTTCGGAGAGCTGACCTACTCTACTGTTTTCCCATGAATAGCGCCGAAGTATAATTGCAGTGTGAATTTGTGTGTTTGATCTGTGATGTCAGATTCGCTCTCCCTGAGTCAGACCGTTCTTTTGGACCATCCTATTTGATAGTGTGTCTCCAATTGCCTATGTTATGGTGACGTGTGTTTGTGTGTGTGTGTAGAGGAGATGGCGGGGCGCAGGGTGGAGTGTACATGGAAAAGGCATGTTGCTGAGCAGCTGAAGCAGAGAGACAGAGTTCAGCGTCAAGCCTTTGAGGAGATCATACACCAGTGTGAGTAATGTTACATCTCTGTAACCCTCCCCTCCCCTTCGTTACAGCTCTGTAACCCTACTTGCCCCTTTGTTACAGCTCTGTAAGCCCCTCCACCCTCTGCTACACCTCCTACTCCTTCCATGTTTGCAGACTTGCCTGGCCTCCTACATTCCGCAGTTTCGGCTCTTCTGCACTATGTCACAATTGCTTGTAACCTTTTGTTTACCAGATGCCTTTATAGTGGTCAGTCAGTGTGTAATGGGTGTGTAGTGAGTGCCTGTGTTCATGTTAGTCAAGTCCTCAAGGTATCACTTAGCATTAGCAAGCATGAGCAACTTGTCCTTGTAGGAGAGAAGTGCACTGCAGACCCTCCAACACCCTCCGTCTTACTACCATCAACTGGGCTGTTGTCCAGCATGCTGGGCTGCTGGAGGCGTGATTTCCTCTAACCTGATGCTCCTTCCTTTCTTTGTTTCGGTGTGTAGATAACAGGTTGCTGGAGAAGTCCGATCTCCAGGCCGTGCTCTCGGAGAGACTGCAGACAGAGAAGTATGATCTGCAGAACAGACATGACCTGAGGTGCGTGAGTGCCGACAGACTTTGACCTTATTGTGGCCTTGGCTCTTGAAATCCAAGGGTGCGTTAGCATAGCTTTTCTTTTTAGCATTTAGAGAAAGATGTTTTTTGGTTTGTTTATCTGCTGACTCACCAGTGAGTGACTAAATGATGGAAAAAAACCTGTAGAGAGGTGATTTAAAATAATAATAATAATAATAAAATATATATATATATAATTTTTTTTACAATTTTTTTTAATTGACCAGATCCACTCAATCATCTTCCAATTGAAATGATGGAATGTATATCTAACATCATCATCCAGTAACATGTTTGGGATTTTTATTTTATTTAGCCTAGGATTGATGTAAACATTTTAGTTAGCCTAAAGATAAACAGAATGTCCTAGAGTTAAACAGAATTGACTTTTCTAAAAGTGAATGCTTTTTTGAATTTTTTTGGCTCATGTCAGTGTTAGCATGTTTTTGTGTGTGTGTGTCTGTGTCTGTGTGTGTGTGTGTGTGTGTGTGTGTGTGTGTGTGTGTGTGTGTCTGTGTCTGTGTGTCTGTGTCTGTGTCTGTGTGTAGCCCAGGGACTGAGGCCAGTCGCAGTGACTCTGTGCACCAGGAGATGGCTCAGATGCGAATAAGACACCAGGAGGAGCTTACAGAGCTCCACAAGAAGCGTGGCGAGGTTAGCATTAGCATACCATACAGCCCCGTCCCGGCCCTGCATCTGGCTGGGTGATGAGAGTACTGCTGTTAAAGGCTAGCGTGCTGCGCTGATGCATGCTGAGTATGGGCAGAGTTTAGCGTGCTAGGCTAAGTTTTATTCTGAATTATTTATCAGCTGTGTTTGCATTAATTGTGCATTAGACAAATATTATACTGCATGCAATAAATATTTATCCACAGTCTTAAAGTGCCTCTCTGTCTGTCTGTCTGCCTGTCTGTCTGCAGCTGGCCCAGAGTGTGATTGAACTGAATAACCTGATTCAGCAAAAAGACAAAGAACTCCAGAACAACGAGGCCAAGTGTGTATTGAGCTCAGCATGTTCAGGTTCTCTTAGCTCATCACTGTCTGTTGGGTTAAAGTTGTTAAAAAATGTAAGGAAGCCCAGTGTAGATCATTATTTATATGAGATGGATGGATAGGATGTTCTCGCTCTGGTCTTTCCTTCCTGTGTCTAGAAGGTTGGAGTATCAAAAGAATGTGCCATGTAATGAGATGATGTGCGTTTGTGCTCGTCTGAAGGATGTTGGAGTATCAGCAGCAGATATCCCAGCTGGAGGGGGAATGTCGGGAGCTGCGGAGCTGCCTGTCGGATCTGGAGAGAGCCAATCAAACCCTGCGTGATGAGTACGACGCCTTGCAGATCACGTTTAGTGCCCTGGAGGAGAAGCTACGGAAAACCACGCAGGACAATCAGGAGCTTGTGTCGCGCTGGATGGCGGAGAAGGCTCAGGAGGCTAACCGACTCAACGCTGAGAACGAGAAAGACTGCAGGTTGGAGAAACACAAACACCCTTGTGGATGATCACGTTAGCATACGTTACAGGTAGAGCAGTGCTGGTGGTGCACCTCCCCTCTGGAGCGTATTATCATGCAAGATGGCAGAACCTTTGCATAACTACTGCAATGACATGCAGCTGAAGTAAAGGATCATCACCTGTTACTGAAATAACCCCCCCCTCATTCAGATATCACAAGCAATAGTCCACACCTTACTACTGAAATATTCAGTCAAATTACTGAAAATGGCAGGTTGGTTTGATCTGCCAAGCATTCAAGGATGTATTAGTCTGGGAACATTTTCATCACATTTTCATCCTTTGCTGGTTGGGGGTCTGATTTCTTAAAGGGAATGTGAGTTTGAGCTGCAGCTGAGTTGAATGTAGTTCCCATCCTCATTTCCAGCTCCACCTGAAGGCCTGTTTCTAAGCAGATGGAAATGACCCTTGATATTACAGATCAGTACATTACAGATAGTTGTACATTACAATAGTAGGACATTTCTTACAGTCCGATTTACATGTTGACCTGAATGCACTGATTTCTGTTTTTTTGTTGTTGTTTGTGAAAATGTATAAATAACTAAAAGTTTGCGACCTCTACCAGACAAACATCGTTTTATGTTAATTTTGGTTCCTTCTGACTGAAGCGGAGATGAATAACCCAGTAGCCCACATTGATGGTGACTCAGAAAGAGCTTATGGAGATGTGAGGTTGTTAACCAGCTGACTGCCAGGAATCTGTGAACTGTGAGGAGAAGCTGCTCGGTTGCTTCAGTGCTGATATGTAACGCCGTACACACACTGGTTACAGGGGATAACAGAGGGTGCATGTGTGGAGCCATGTGCTAGGCGTGTTGTCCTATGACATTTGAAGAGAGTGATACTGCAGTCCGTTTCAGAATGGTGTTGGGGTTTCCCATTCCATCGAGGAGTTCGATTTGCCGGTGTGAATGGAGACGGCCATTTCCTCTTGTCCAAAAAGAGTTGGGCTGTAGTGTTTAATCACTTGAGTTACATTTGTTCTTTTTATATTTTATATCTCATTTATTGTAAGAAACAGAAACTGCTTTCTGTTTGAGTTCGTTTCACACAGCACACAAAGCCTGACGAATCTCCACCATCGTCGTCAAGATGTGTGAACATTACAGTTAGAGACAATGAAGAAGCCATTGAGATAGAATGAGGGTTAATGGCCCGTCTCTAAACACAGAAGACTTGCGCATCCTTATGAATAATCATTAGAATCTCACATGCCATTGGTGGTCTGCTGCCGGGGTTGAAAGGGTTTAAATGGCAGGACACGTCCAGTTCTTTCTGAATGCTCATGGAGCAGGGCGCCCAGCTGCTGGTGCTTTTCTCTTTCATGGTAAAGGTACGTAAACATGGTCACGTTTAGTTCTGCTGGTGCTGCTCTCTCATGGTAAAGGTACGTAAACATGGTCACGTTTGGTTCTTTACTGTAACTCTCTCTCATGGTAAAGGTACGT
>JAOXYF010000013.1:9870031-9882740 GCA_028565775.1 Sternarchorhynchus goeldii
TTCTTTACTGTAACTCTCTCTCATGGTAAAGGTACGTAAACATGGTCACGTTTGGTTCTTTACTGTAACTCTCTCTCTTGCTTCTGTTTCCTGTTACTCAACATTTCAGTTTTGATTGCTTGAAACTACATGGCGGTTTTGCAAAGCCCCTCCACACCACAGCTTCTGTAACTTAAACACGCAGATGTTGGGAGATTTGCTTCAAAAATGTTTAAATGTTATACAGTTGAACTTCACCTTTTGTGGGTTTAACTTTCATGGATTTGATTTGTGAGTTTTTAATAATAATCAATACTTTTGTGGAATTTTGTGGCTTAATGCAGATAATGATCATAGACTCAAATGTATCTTAGAATAAATGTGTTTTATCTTTTACTACCAGCAATGTTTACAAAGATTTATTATGAAGTTTCATTTTGTAAAAGGTTCACTAAACGATGGACTACTCCACACTCTGGTGCTTCCACGTTCTGTGTTAAACATCACCAGTATTAAGAGTTAAAGTTTCCACAGGAATACAGATGCACTGTTTCCACTGTCACTGGGGTCCTGTGCCCCTAACCCTTACAAATGTGCAGGGGCAACTGTATCGACTTGTGTGAGTGTTTTAGCCGTTTTATCTCTGGTTTTTGATAGTGGTCTGGTGTGTTCTCACTCTGTGATGTCATCTTCAGGCGCCGGCAGGCAAAGCTGCAGAAGGAGTTGGCGGACGCGGCTAAGGAACCCCTGCCCATCGAGACGTAAGTGAAACTCCCTTCAGACGACCTCCAACACAGCACAGTCTTCACACAAGATGAGTGAACACAGGAAAGATTCTGGGTGTAATGGCATGGAAACGGAGAGTAATTCACTCATCTGTACAGGGATGATGATATCGAGGTTCTTTCAGAAGATACGGGCAAGACCCCAGGAGAGATCTGTCCAAATCACCCATCCAGCCGAACAGCCAGGTATAAGTTATGAAATGCACGTCTAAATAATCATATTTCACGTATGAACATTAAAGTGTCTAAACCTCTTTTTTTCCTCTTAGTAAACGGTTGTCTCAGGCTCCTCCTCCTGTTGGACTCCTGGATTCCATCTCAAATATCTTTGGGTATGGTGTGTGTGTGTGTGTGTGTGTGTGTGTGTGTGTGTGTGTGTGTGTGTGTGTGTGTGTGTGTGTGTGTGTGTGTGTGTACGCATGTATTTTTATACTTGTGAGGACCATATGTGGAAAAATCAAAATAATACAGTGTGGGTGTTTGTATAAAAGTGAATTATTATTATTTATTATTGTTATCATCATCTTAAACAAGGGTTGGGCCTGTGCAACAGTTCGCTCTTGGGCTCTCATTTAAAGATCAGCTTTGTTTTGCACTGCTTTAATTTTGCACTCTCTGGGAGATCAGTACAGTAAATACAGGCTTCATGATCAGTACAGTAAATACAGGCTTCATGATCAGTACAGTAAATACAGGCTTCATGATCAGTACAGTAGGGTTACTGTTACAGCAGGGCTCAGGATGTTGCTATAGTGCTGGGAAGATTCACAACATGTAGGCCAGTTGGGAGCCGTTCACAGCCGACATTAACTCGCGTCTCTCAGGATCGGTGTGAGATGTGGACAGGACGCGTGTGAGATGTGGACAGGACGCGTGTGAGATGTGGACAGGACGCGTGTGAGATGTGTCGTAACCCCATCACTCACACCACGGTCGGTTCTGTGTCCCTCTACAGCACAGAAGCTTGCCACACGTCTCCCACCACTGTCCTAATGGCCAAAATACACAAACGTCGCAAGACTGTTTGTAAATCACTGGTTCCGCAGTAGCACGGAGCAGCGCAGCGCCTGTGCTCATCGCTCTCAGCAGGGCTGGCGGTCGAGCTCTACACAACAGGTTCCAGGCTCCAGTGTGCTGCACTGTGGTGTGGTCAGAAGAACTAGTGAAAAGAGTAGTTTAGTGAAGAATGTTCTACAAATATAAAGGGCCCAGTGGCTCAAGATGAGCACGTTCATATAAATGTCTTGATAGTTTAGTACATTTAAGGGTTTCATGAGGGTAAATCAGATTAAGCATGCTAAGCCTGTACTAGCCATGGTGTGTTTGTGTGTGTGTGTGTGTGTGTGTGTGTGTGTGTGTGTGTGTGTGTGTGTGTGTGTGTGTGTGTGTGTGTGTGTGTCTTAGTTAATCAATTAGCTAATGTCTTGATATAAGATGATAGAGTGAACATGTAATAAACATGTCATTTTGTACTCTCCCTTTGGATTATTCTGCTCCCTGTGTATATTCTCAGACCTTAGAAACACCACTGGTCCTCACAAGGTTTAATGGGGAGCCCTCCTTTCCTCTCAGAGATTAAGAATAGTACTACACAGTGCTGTGTGTGTGTGTGCTGTGGACACGCTTCATGCATGGATAATGTAGCATGTGTCTAAGTGTGTGTGTGTGTGTGTGTGTGTGTGTGTGTGTACATGCTGCTCTACCTATGGTGTGTGTGGGTGTGTGTGTGTACATGTGTAAATCCTGATACCATAACTATTCAAGTAGGCGCGTGAGTGTGCATGCGCTTACAAATTAACCACGTTTCTATGTGCATGATGGTGTGTGTGTGTACGTCTCATCTCGCTCTTTCTGTGTTCACAGTGTGTCTGATTCTGTCCAGTCTGGACTCATTCCGTCTGACTCCAGGTGATTCTCACTGTGGTGTCAGGAGGGGTGTGTGTGAGTGTGTGTGTGTGTGTGTGTGTGTTTGAGAGAGGGAGAGGGAGTGACAATGCTGTGTGTGTGTGGTTTTTGTTCTTGGTTGTAGCGTGCTGCACGACTCCAGTACTTAATGTAGCAGTGATGGACTGTGTATTAAAGCCTGTTGTTTTGTGTGGAGACCTTCTCAGACGTTAGTGTGTGTGACTTGGCTGTGCATGAAGAACAGTTACGTTTGCATGAATGTTGCATATATGTAGTGTAGCTATAGGACACCAGCTAGAGTTAACATAAACCAAACTGTTACGGTAACATAAACCAAACTGTTACGGTAATATAAATGACGTTTAACACAAAGGGAGAATGCCTTATGCTCACAGAGTTGTCTGAACAGTAACCTGAAGCCTGAGCTGAGTTTCTCCTGAGCACTGATAAGCTGCTGTGGTTCGTGTGGTCTGACTGTGCTCCTCAAGCTTGGGTGCTTGTTTACTCTCCATGTGCTTTGACTAAAGCCACGGTGATTTGACTACAGACGCACGACATGGCAGTTCAAGAAAAAGCATTTGTCTACCCATTTATGTACGTTAGCATGATGCACGTCAGTCTGTACACGTGACAACCATCCTGCGTTTGCTCTCTGATGTGCGTGCGTGTGCGTGCGTGTGCGTGCGTGTGCGTGCGTGTGCGTGCGTGTGTGTGTGTGTGTGTGTGTGTGTGTTTCTTTTAGAAGGCGCCGTTTGTCGAATTCCCATGGAACGCCTCCGGACAGCGCAGACCTGCCGTCTGGGGGTTGTGCAGACGTGCGTGTTCCTTCCACGGCCCTGCATGTATTTGTGAGTAACGCTACTGTGCCTCGTGTCTGTGGGCGTCAGGTTGGAAATTTAGTGATGTGGAAAGACTAAATCGGTTTAGAAAGGGGGCAGTTTGACACTTGGAAGGTCAGTGATGTGATGTAAAAGGTCTGAAGCCCAGGTCTCCTCCCAGCTCCCGTGTTCCTCCCAGCAGCCCCTGCTGTGTTCCCAGCATGCTCTAGTTTTGCGTGGTGGGTTTGCGGGGCGGCTGATATCGAGGGAGACGCTGCTCGGTCTGTATCTCTGAGAGAGCGGCGAGACGCAGACGAACGGCAGCGTCCGACAGCAGCGCTGAACACAGGAGGGCGGAGCTGCTCGCAGGACCATCCAAATGGCTCATGATCTCCAGTTTTCAAGCTGAGACCTTCAGGATCTTTAAACGAGAGGACTGTTCATATAAAACCACCTGTTTCAGGGGGAAAAAAAAGATAAAATAATAGTGTGTGTGTGTGTGTGTGTGTTTTTTCACTTGCAGGATGCCCATGATGGCGAGGTAAATGCAGTGAGGTTTAGCCCTGGTTCCCGTATCCTAGCAACTGGAGGAATGGACCGCAGAGTTAAGCTGTGGGAGGTTGTAGCAGGTACTGTGGGTGATGCTGTATGGTTGTCTCAGTCTTGGTTGTAGCAGGCACCGTGGGCGATGCTATATGGTTATCTCAGTCTTGGTTGTAGCAGGTACCGTGGGCGATGCTCTATGGTTGTAGCAGGTACCGTGGGCGATGCTCTATGGTTATCTCAGTCTTGGTCTTCATGGTGGCAGTTCCCTGCTGCTTAATCCACAGCAGAAAAGGTTGTCATCTCTCAGCACACAGTTCGTCAGTCACACCACATCTTGTTCGCTGTCGGTCAGGTTCTCCTCACAGGAGATTCTGCTGATCCGGGTCTTTTGGGTTTTGCCAGACCTTTCTTAGCGCTGCTCTCTCACAGACGTGGCCGTGCTGTGGTTCCGTGTGCTGGACCGCTGCAGCTTTAACAGGCACATGTGTGTTTCTGGGGGTTTCCATGTGTCCATGTCATTGCTGAGTTGAGAGGTTTTTACGGCCCCAAACCCTCTCACAGCCATCCTGGAGAAGAGCTGGAGGACTGCGAACACACCGCAGCCCATGGTCGCGCTGAGGCTGGGCTGTGTAGCGTGGTGTTCTATGTCTCTTAACACGTGTGTGGGCTCCACACAGGAAGTGGTCACTGCAGCAGAGAGGAAGCATTAAAGGTTAATAATGTTGTGTAAAAAGTCAAAGGTCAGCTTAGAAAGGTCAGAGCCATCATCTGGAAGGTCACAGGTGAGGGGTGGAAGGTCAGTGATGTGATGTAAAAGGTCTGAAGCCCAGGTCTCCTCCCAGCTCCCGTGTTCCTCCCAGCAGCCCCTGCTGTGTTCCCAGCATGCTCTAGTTTTGCGTGGTGGGTTTGCGGGGCGGCTGATAACGAGGGAGACGCCGCTTGGTCTGTGTCTCTGAGAGAGCGGCGAGACGCAGACGAACGGCAGCGTCCGACAGCAGCGCTGAATGCAGGAGGGCGGAGCTGCTCACAGGACCATGCAAATGGCTCATGATCTCCTGTTTTCAAGCTGAGACCTTCAGGATCTTTAAACGAGAGGACTGTTCATATAAAACCACCTGTTTTAGACGAGTTTTATCTGGGCAAAGATATGTGCACTAGTTATTCAAAACAGGAGATTTATTTGTGTACTGAGCAGATTTATTCTGTATTGTAGAAATGAGTAGATTATACAGAGTTTAACCTCAAATCACTCTAGGGTTGTGAGTAAACCTTCTGAAATGGGGTTCCTCTCTATTATGATATAAATGGGGTTCAATGTGCATTTTGTTTAACGTGTGTGTGTGTGTGTGTGTGTGTGTGTGTGTGTGTGTGTGTGTGTGTGTGTGTGTGTGTCTCGCTCTGTGTCTCGCTCTGTGTCTCGCTCTGTGTCTCGCTCTGTCCATCCAGGTCGCTGTGAGTCCAAGGGAGCATTAACAGGGAGTAACGCTGGAATTACCAGCATTGAGTTTGACAGCACTGTAAGTCGAACCATCTGAGTACAGCTGCAGTTCCACTCTGGACAATAGTTAATAGTGTTTCACTCGTAGTTAATAGTGTTTCACTCGTAGTTAATAGTGTTTCACTCATGTCTGGCAGAAGCAAATGTCATCTAAATCTAAATCCAGTTTTTTGAGCTGAAGTCTCTTCATTTCTAGGGGCAGAATCTTCCTGCCCACCCACTCATAAATCAAAGCATGGTTGAGCACATTAATAGAAAAGTTTGAGTTATTGACGTGTGGATAATCTGAAGTAAAAAAAGACAAATGGAACACAGAGTTAGTTATATTCCAACTAGTCCCACCATCTTTCACTGGCTCACAAAAATGTAATTATAACATTTACTGAATGTGTCGTTTTTTTTGTTGTTTTTTTTTAACGACAAAATGTGTGTGTTGATCTGGTATAAACCTGCCAGATCCCTGTAAAATTGCAGATGTTTGCTGAAGGGTTTGTGGGGTAAAGTGTGTTTTCTCTCTTCAGGGCTCTTATCTACTTGCTGCTTCTAATGACTTTGCAAGTAGAATCTGGACAGTGGATGATTACAGACTGAGAGTAAGAACCACACACATACACACACACACACACACACCTGTCAGAGGTTAAGCTCGACTGAGGCTTAAAACACAGTGATCCATCTTTACCTCTGGGAGAATAAGGCTTCTGTTTCAGGCTCAAAAGGTCACAGGTGAGAGGTGGAAGGTCAGTGATGTGATGTAAAAGGTCTGAAGCCCAGCTCTCCTCCCAGCTCCCGTGTTCCTCCCAGCAGCCCCTGCTGTGTTCCCAGCATGCTCTAGTTTTGCGTGGTGGGTTTGCGGGGCGGCTGATATCGAGGGAGACGCCGCTCGGTCTGTGTCTCTGAGAGAGCGGCGAGACGCAGACGAACGGCAGCGTCCGACAGCAGCGCTGAACGCAGGAGGGCGGAGCTGGGTGGAGTTGGGCGGCTGATCTCAACCTCGGACTGAGACCTGCAAACCTCCCTGTTTTGTGTTGCTGTGGGTTTTGTGGGAGTGTGTGAACAGTAACACCCAACATGTCTGCTGTTCTCACCTCTAGCACACCCTAACCGGGCACAGTGGCAAGGTTCTGTCTGCCCGCTTCCTGCTGGACAACGCCCGCATCGTCTCCGGCAGCTACGACCGAACACTCAAACTCTGGGACCTACGCAGCAAAGTCTGTAAGAATGCTTTCATTCCTTAACACTAACCACTGCACTAAACCCAGCCCTTAACACTAACCACTGCACTAAACCCAGCCCTTAACACTAACCACTGCACTAAACCCAGCCCTTAACACTAACCACTGCACTAAACCCAGCCCTTAACACTAACAGCAACAGTAAACACAGTATATTAACACAGTACTGATCACATTGTCCAGAATAAGTCCTCCAGTGCTCGTGGTTCTGACCTCAGCCTCACTCTCGTTCAGGTATGAAGACGGTGTTCGCTGGTTCTAGTTGTAACGACATTGTCTGCACTGAACAGTGTGTGATGAGTGGCCATTTTGATAAGAAGGTTCGGTTCTGGGACATCCGGTAAGTGATGGCACTGTGTTCCCCTCAGAAAAAAAAAACATTGTTCTTCTTTGTTCTTTGTTCCTTCCAACTTCCAACATAACAGCATATCCTTTGTGTGTGTGTGTGTGTGTGTGTGTGTGTGTGTGTGTGTGTGTGTAGTTCTGAGAGTATAGTGTGTGAGCTGGAGTTGATGGGGCGCGTTACGTCTTTAGATCTGAATCATGACAGAACTGAATTACTCACTTGTTCCCGTGACGATCTGGTGAAAATCATCGATCTGCGCAACAATGCCGTGCGACAGACGTTCAGGTAGAACGAACACACACACACTCTCTCCCAGCTGCACAGCTGTTCTAGCTCCTTATGCTGTAAACGCCATGTGTTACTCCTGTTGTCTGTTTTCAGTGCTCAGGGTTTCAAGTGTGGTTCAGACTTCACCAGAGTTACCTTCAGGTAAGAACCTGAGGGTGGGTGGAGGTTACCTGGGGGTGGGTGGAGGTTGCCTTCAGGTAAGAACCTGAGGGTGGGTGAAGGTTACCTTCAGGTAAGAACCTGGGGGTGGGTGGAGGTTACCATCCAGTAAGATCCTGGGTGGGTGGAGGCCAGTGTTTTTAAGGTAATTCTAAGTCACCATTTACATGTGAGGATTGTTTTTATATAGGACAGAATCAGTCCCACGTCTGGGTAGTTTAGTATTGTGGTAATATGTTGAGGTGCAGAGAAAAGTCACGTGTGTTTTCTCCGTAGAGTCGACTGTGGTGACACCATATCCAAACTTCCTGGAACTTTAATTACGAGATGGAAAAACTAATAAACTGTTTGGTTCTTGAACAGCCCAGACGGAAGTTATGTGGCGGCAGGTTCAGCTGATTGTGCCCTTTACGTATGGAACGTCCTGACAGGGAAACTGGACAGGACCCTGGACAAAAGCCACAGGTGAACCACTGTTGCCATAGTCCCCACTGTGGGCTGTCTTTATACTTTGTGTCGGCTGTAATCCAGAATTGCCCTGAAAGCTTAAATGTTTTGTTTCTGAAATGTAGTCCAGATCTTTCATACTTGGGTTACTTTCTCTCTGCGTTTGTTTTTGCAGCTCAGCTATTAACTCTGTGTCCTGGTCTCCGTCCGGCACCTACGTGGTAAGCGTGGAGAAGGGGAACCGCGCTGTGCTTTGGTCTGACCTGTGATCAGTTCGGCTCCCCTCTGGCCCGCTGTGATTGGTTCCGCGCTGTTCTGGCTCAAGGTGATTGGTTGAGCATCAGGCCAGGATTAGGTGAAGCAGCCTATACAAGGACGAAGAGAAGTGAACCCGCCTCACTTTCCTCCCTGGTACTTGGACTGCATTTTCCAGGAAGCATCATGCTGGGGACTGGTGGTGATGTGGATTGTGCGGCCTTCTGTTCTGAGCTCCACGATAATCACAGTCATATCAGCGCTCATGTTCTCTCTCCCACTCTCACGCACTCGCATTTACCAGGAGATGGACAGTCTGAACTCGGAGGACCTGAAGCCCTAATCTTGTTTTCAAATGATTATATTGCGAGATCTTAGTTTAATCACTGCTTGACAATGCCGTGTGCGTGCGTGCGTGCGTGCGAGCGAGCTCTTTGTTCTTTTTGACTTACATAATTAAGCTGTGAGGGGTGTGTGTGCGCGCGCGCGCAAGTGAGTAGGCTGCACTTTCAGTTTCTGCTACTAGAGTGTGCTGTTCACCACCACCACCACATCCACTGTGCCGCTCCAATTGATATGGTCCCTGTTGAAAGGCTGGGTGGGTAAGAGTCCCCTGTGGAAAAAGACAAGAAAAATCATTACAGTGCAAGATTCAGGATGAACATTTAGATCCAAAAGCAGAACCTCACTGATTGGGTGTGTGATCAACTGGCACGTTGTTGAAGTGTAAGAGGTATTCTGAGGTCATTTTGAGTAGAGGAGCCAAATATGGAACTAAAACATTATCCTGCATAAGACTGTTTAAAAAGTACAAGGTTACTTTGATGAATGGTTAAATGAACAGTTTAGCTTGAAACATATGTAAAACTTCACAGGTCATATGTTGTTGTTTACCTGTTTTCTGAGACTATTTTCTCTTTCTGTATGAGAGCAGGATTAGTTGGTGACTAAGAGTCCTGAACTGGCTGCAGTGAGACTGCAGCAGAGCCCTAGAGATGGAAGTGCACCCAAGCAAACATGCATTCCTCAAAGAAATGCTCGAGTGAAAGGGAAATGGCTGTTGAGAATACAGAACAGAAAATGAAACAATGTAGCAGGGAGCCACTGCTTTTAAAGAGGTGCATTTGAGTATGTGTATCTGAGTATGTGTATTTACTCTGAACATATGGCCAGAACCTCCCTGGATTAATGAATTAGATGCTGACTCACCCTGAAAATATTGAATTTAGACATGGTGTCCTAAAGAGTGAAAGCAGTCATGGAGTGTATCAATTATTTGTAAAAACACACACACAGACACTAACCCTCATCTTCCATGACTGTGGCCTGATCTTGACCCTCTCTCTCCTGGTCTCTCCTGGTCTCTTCTCTCTCTGCACAGAACTCTTCCGATCATCACAGAAGTGAAGAGGGAGTGAAGATTCTCTCTCTAAAAAATAAATAAATAAAACTTGCTTTTTCTGTTATTAAACAGTTTTCAGCTTCTAGCAAAACACTCCCAAATGCATCTGCTGTTATGGCACTCATGAAATCTCTCTGCATTGTTCATTTTGTACAAGTGAACAGCACTGACAAAACTCCCAGTGAAGCGTCCATCTTCCCTGTGCATCATGAGCTCATGAGCTGGGTCTCGCTCTACACGCCTCCTTGTGTCTTCCAGAGTGTCCTTTGTTGTCATCTCCTGTCCTTACACGTAGAGGAGCAGTGTCTCATTGGCTCCTTTGCATTGCTTTGGGTGGGCATGGCTTGAGTTCAGCACTATTTTAGAACCTGTGGGGGTGGGGGGGGGTGGCTATCAGTCCTGAATCCTCTTGTCTGTGGAACTGTATAAGTTATGATAACTGTATATGAAGTCTCTGTATGTCTGCGAAATGTTTGCACACCAAAAACACGTGACCCAACAAACTTGTGTGTTGTCGTTCATGAAGATGAAAGCGGGGGGGCAAGGTGTTATGTCTGGTGGAATTATTTAGTTATGCTAGTACAAACCCACAAGCTTCTTTACATATGAACCTGTATGCAGTACAGAGCATTGGTGTCAATCTGTGATTATGTTGAGCCCTCCAAGAAAAGTGTGTGTAATCTGTGCTGACTCAAGCACAGACTGCTGAGTTAGATAATGTGGTTTTGCACTTGTATAACGGTCTTCTCTCCATGTGCACGTGGACCGTCTCCATCACACCAGCCCAAAAGACACACTTTCTGATCAATAAGCAGAATAATTATTCCCAGGGCGCTTCCTGCCATGTAGCCCTGGGAAACACCTCATATCACCTTCATAAAGAAAACTGGAAATCTGTTTTCTCTCTGTTCCTTCTTCACCCTACACAGTGTGTTAAGAAGTCGCCTGTCCTTGTTCTGGGCGACCCCCTGCAGCAGCTCAGGGGGAGCGGAGCCGTCCTTCCATCAGCACGGTTTCTGTAAAGGCCCTGGGCAGTGGTGGGTAAGAACAGGGAGTGCAGATACAAACAACCAGGTGTGGGCTGCACAGTGCCGTCCCACTGACGGATTAAGATTAAGCAGAGATGTGTGTTGCGTAATTTAATAGTTGGGGTATCAGTAGGGACCAGAAAGGATGGATTAAAGGATCTGATTTAGTGTAATCCATCGAACCTTTCAGAAAAGCTTTGTGATGGCAGGTCTAAAAAGTAATCTTAAGACTGATAAGAGCAGTCGGGTCCAGATCATCTGTGTGTGTTTTAATTGATTTTATGTGAGATTGTTTGAAATTTTGGAATGTACTTTGGAATGTTGTAATTTGTGCTGCTGCTCGGTCTGTCTTGGCCAGGCCTCCCTTGTGAAAGAGATCTTGTATCTCAAGGGACTAACCTGGTTAAATAAAGGCAAATAAACATATACTGTGTTAATGATAAACCTGACAAGAGGCCATATGCTTTAACATAGTGTGGAGGCTCCATCCATATGTATTATGATTTATATTGTTATTACATCCATGCGTGTGTGTGTGTCCATCTATAAAGAGAATCTTGCTGACAGAAAAGAACAGCACCAATCAGGTGTACAGTGTGCAATCGGGGGCGGAGCTATCCTCACCTAGGTTACAAATAGCACCAATCGTAGTTGATCCAGACACATCCCTGTGTGAGCCTCTGACCACACGCCGGTAAGTGTTTTGCCGAGCCCCTGTCCACTGAGCAGCGCACCTGGCTGGGTGGATGTGCTCGATGGCAGGGATGGAGAGAGTGTTGGTTTTGGGGTACCGGGGCATGTCCTCTAGGACCAGCTCTCAAACACACTGGGCGTAATCATGTCCTCACAGAGCCTTCCGTTGGAGGAGAAGCAGACCAAATCCAGATGATGGACTGACAGCTTTGTGTGTCCATAGAACAGATGAAGTGACATTTGAGATTAAGTTGTACTTTCTGTTACTAAATAAGTAATGTTTGTTTTGCAGGTGACGTCATGAGTCCGAAACACACGGTTTACAAGAAGTTTTCCCGCGACAAATCTGTAAGCCATAGATACTTCCCACTTCACCTGATATATGTAACATGATTAGTATTAGTTAGTTTTTACAGTTGTGTGTGTGATGTCACAGGTTGGCGTCTACATGGGGAGGCGGGATTTTGTGGACTTCTGTGGCTCGGTTGATCCTGTTGGTGAGCTTGCCTGTCTGTCACAGCTCCTCTGGTTGAACAGAAGTGCAGTACGGCCCTGCTAGGGCTCTGACCATACAGTGTACTGACTCAGTGATACATGCTGGTGTTAAAGACTGATTATACTGAGAGAGTGATTACACTGAATACATAAACCATTTATCCATCTGTCTGCAGTCTGATATGGGTCGCGCCCTTTGTTTATTGTTTTTAGTTTTTGTCTCCATGGTAACTGCTTGTGTGTGTGTGTGTGTGTGTGTGTGTATCAGATGGTGTGGTGCTAATTGATCCAGAGTCACTAAAAGGGAGGAAAGGTGGGAGAGATGTTCATCACAAGAAAATGTTAAGAAAATATTACTCTGCGTTTCTTTATCTAACTGTGTGTGTGTGTGTGTGCACATGTTTGTGTATCTGTGTGACCCAACTTAGTTTTTGTTATGTTGTCCTGTTCGTTCCGTTATGGGCGGGATGACATGGACGTTCTGGGCATGACGTTCCGGAGGGACATCTTCTTGTGTACGCGCCAGGTTTACCCTGCGCTGCAGGACCGAGAACGTTGTGTCCACACCAAACTGCAGGACAGGCTGCTGCACAAGCTCGGGCACAACGCTTACCCGTTCTTCTTTGAGGTGGGTCTAGGAGCCTGACTGAGGCCCCTGTAGCAACCGTACTGTTCTCTGGACCATGGTGTTCTCTGGAATAATTTACCATGCTCTGTGTGTGAGTGCATGTGTGTTTCAGTTTCCAGATAATTTACCATGCTCTGTGTGTGTGTGTGTGTGTGTGTGTGTGTGTGTGTGTGTGTGTGCGCATGTGCATGTGTGTTTCAGT
>JAOXYF010000013.1:9882840-9894864 GCA_028565775.1 Sternarchorhynchus goeldii
GTGTGTGTGTGTGTGTGTGTGTGTGTGTGTGTGTGTGTGTGTGTGTGTGTGTGTGTGTGTGTGTGTGTGTGTAGGACACAGCCTCTTTGGGGTCTCAGAAGGGAGGCATAAGCAGGCAAGGCTGGCTCTACAAAGGCAACATGAACAGTGCCATCAGTGTCACTATGAGGGTGAGACACCACCACACACTGCAGCTACAGTGAGACAGCTACAGTGAGACAGCCACAGTGAGACAGCCTGCCTGGACATCTTCAGTGCACTTCAGTGAAACCACACATTGTTATCTTGCTATTATACTTTTTAACTAGTTTTGTCCTGCTTAACAAAGCCTGGCTGTAAGAAAAGTACAGAGAAATCGCAGCTGCCTCACAAACTTCATCCAGTGCTAAAGAGTTGTTTTTCCTTTGCTACCGTAATTTATTCTCTTGTTCAAAGTAAAAAAAAAAAGTATAAATCAAAGTGTTTCATGTATCTTCTGTTTCAGTCTTTCAAGCGGAGATATTTCCACCTCACACAGTTGGGGGATGGGTCTTATAACCTCAACTTTTACAAAGATGAAAAGATCTCCAAGGAGCCCAAAGGAACCATCTTCCTGGATTCTTGCATGGGAGTGGTTCAGGTACTACATGTCCAGGGTTATACACCAAAACCTGGATCTGGATATGCACAGAAACCACACCAAATCCAGCAGAGGCAAGAGTGACAGTAACTAGGTGTGTGAGGTCATGACTAGGTGTGTGAGCAAATGGTGAGAGCGACTACGTAACGAGCTTCATGATTGCACATATAGAGGAAAATCTGCCATCTCCAGTTCAATAACCGAAATCCTTATCTGGAACAATGGAACAACACAGCAGGCACGTGGAAGCAGTCATTTCAAACCATCCTGATGATTTTACCAGATGCTGATATCACATCTGCTCTTTCAGTATAAGTGTATCTCCACATGGCATTGACTGGGCTCTAGCTTAAGTTTCTCTCTCTTTTTCTGGTTCACTGAACCACTGCATTGTTAATATGTGCTTGGTACCAACTGCTGGGATGAGCCCGATTAGTCACACACACAATGTATGGACAACTCATTCCTGATTCCCTGTAGAGGAACTACTTTGCTCCTTTA
This sequence comes from Sternarchorhynchus goeldii, assembly GCA_028565775.1. Classification (NCBI taxonomy): domain Eukaryota; kingdom Metazoa; phylum Chordata; class Actinopteri; order Gymnotiformes; family Apteronotidae; genus Sternarchorhynchus; species Sternarchorhynchus goeldii. Next base: position 9,883,961 of record JAOXYF010000013.1, read on the forward strand.
CACCCTAGTTACTTATGACAGTGGGAAGATTGGGAAGGGAGAAAAGAGAACCAAAGATGGGTCAGTCATAGGGCCCCCACCCCCTTCTCCCCCACCACACACACACACACACACACACATGCACCCCATCTAGATGCACTTCACTCCTGTGTTGCACATTTTTTTTTTTTTTCAATTTAAGTTCACCGGCATTCTTTCTGGACCCCTTGTTTTTACTCGGCCACATCTCCTGTTCCATTGTTAGTACAGGCTGTCTGTGTGATTAGCACAGTCGGCATCCCAGTCGCCAGAGAGCTTGGCCTTGAACCAAGGGGTGTGATGGAGGCTGATTGCACCGACTACGTATCCTTAGCAGGAACCTTAACCCTATGGTCGTTCCTGGAAAAGCATAATCCTAGAAAAGCAAAAATAAATAAATAACGTAATTAAAAGGAGAGCAAATAATGATCCCATGAGCTCCACGAAGCCAGAGCCGTCTCCTGCCTCGCTGAGGCGGGGAATTAACGAGCCAGGCTGCCTCGAGCACGGCTTCTCGCTGGGCCGCGTGCTCTTGACGCCAGTGCTAGCGCTAACTCGGGGAGCGATTACCTAACTGCCCGTGGTCAAGGGTGGGAGAGCGCTCACTCCGCTGGCTGTAGGTCCCCCACTGGGAAAGCAGTCCAGAACAATACACAGCCAACACCAGAGCAGCGAACACCAACACGCCCATGGCTTTGTGCGTAACGACTGATTCTCTCTGCATGATGCATCGCTCCACACATTCTCGAAAGCAAACATGACTTTATATTACTCTTCAAGACCAGGTAAAGAGACATAGTCCCTTGAATTCAGATTCCATTAACCAAGTAAAAGTAATTACTGAGCCGTAAACACCATTACAGACTGTACTAATGGCTCTCTCGGGAGACGAGGGTCGTTTTAGTGATAACGCCGTATGCAGATGACCTAGCCAAGCTCTGCTAAGCAGGCCATGGAAAGTTTGCGGTTAAACTCTTCAGCTGTCTCTTGCATACAGACAGGTCACATACCCTCACACAGGGCAGCAGTCTGATCCCTTTAATAGCGTTCAGCCCCATCCCTTTAAGACTCCTCAGCAGTGGTCTTGGCAGGATGTTCCATATGGAAAATGTTTCACCTGTTCCTGCTTTTCAGCTGCTCTCTCTCTCTCTCTCTCTCTCTCTCTCTCTCTCTCTCTCTGTCTCCTGTGTAACTGTATCTAGCTACTTATCTTGTGCGCACACTGTAAATGTCACCTGTGTAAATTCACTTTAGAATAAATCATCCCTCATGCTTTCTTCTCTTTTTTTGGCCATTTTGGAAAACGCCAATCATATTTTCTCCATCTCAGACTTTAAATGCAAAAACAACACCCCTGAACTGCTAAGATCTTTTACGAGCTCGCCCACTCTGACCCACTGTAGCAGCTTAGGCTCTCACCCCTACACTGAAGTTGCTATTCAGACTAAACGTAACATAGTAAAACATGGACTTGGTTACTGGTTGGGCTGCCCAATCAAGGATGGGTTCTCTCTCTAGTCTTGGTCCTCCCAAGGTTTTAATTCCAGCGTGTGAGTTTCCCCTTCCCTCTGTCACACAGTCACCTCTGGCTTGTTCATTATGGAGCCATATACATTTGGACCCACATATTTGGAAATATTTGTTGTTTAAAAGAAAAGTGATATATATGACTTTGATCTTAAGAATCTATGAATAATTCGATTTTTAAACTGACATTTTAAACTGATTTATCACTTCAGTAAGACCCTCATAGTCTCTCTGTTTGTGTCTCTCGTTCTTTCTCTCGCTCTCTCTGTAGAATAATAAAGTGCGCAGGTTTGCGTTCGAGCTGAAGATGCAGGATAAGAGCGCGTACCTGCTGGCTGCAGACTCCGAGACTGAGATGGAGGACTGGATCAGCACGCTCAACAAAATCCTTCAAAGCAGCTTTGAGCTCGCCATGCAGGAGAAGAGGAACGGAGACCTACATGACGGTGTGTGTTTGTTTGTGTGTGTGTGTGTGTGTGTGTGTGTGTGTCCTTCCATCCATTATGAGACCACCCAGAAAACTACATCTCCTGACATTACAGTACTCTTGAGAAAATAAAACAAGTGTTTCTACATCAGTCAGCTAAAACACACAGATGGGCGCACACACACACTCACGCACACACATACACACGCACACACACGCACACATTCATCCAGTTCCCTTATTAATCACTGCACTCCTGGGGTAGTGAGATATCTTGCTTTGGTTGTGAAATATCCCAGACCTCCTGCTTCCTCTCTGGGTCTTTGTGCACCTCTGCTAAGTGATGTGTGCGGTTTATATTCCACACTCAAAAGCCTACCGTCCGTTTCTGACAAAGCCGATCTGTGATTCGCCATCGCTTTCCTCCTGATGCTCTTGATGGAGACCAGGTCGATTAAAGCTATTGTTTTGCCCACTCTCTAGATGATGAACTTGGGAAAGCTGACACATCCCCTGGAAGCATGGAAGGCTTTCAGGTAGGTCCTGTTTTCATAAACGCTCAGTGCGAGACCCCAGAGAGCAGGCGACCTTCCTCACAGTGTCTGAGCTGAGCTTCAATTACCATGTCCCTGAATGCTGAGAGGTGTGAGTTATATCAAGAGGATTTTTTTTTTTTGTTTGATTTGTTGTTTCCACATAGTGTCCTTACAGTTCAGTTGCGTGTTACTGGTGTGCTTGTGCATGTTGATCCATTCGTTGTGTTTCTTTTCAGAGCGCCCGAGACATCGAGTCCAAAATAAGAAATGAAACTCGGCTAAAACTTTTCACGCTGGACCCAGACACGCAGGTACAGGTCCGCTGATTAAACTCACGTAAATAAAACAATGCTATCAGCCACTTCACCTTCAACTGCTTTCCTCTGCCTCTTTGACCTTGCCTTGTGTCTGCATACAGAAACTGGACTTCTCTGGCATCGAGCCTGAAGTCAAACCTTTGGAGGAGAAGTTTGGCAAACGGATTCTTGTGAAATGCAACGACCTGTCGTTCAATCTGCAGTGCTGTGTGGCAGAGAATGAGGAGGGGCCTACCACTAATGTACACGGAGCCATATTACCTTAATCGATATAATTAACAACAATTTTACAACCAGCAGCCAGCATGTGATGTACCAACTTGTCTTTTAAAGTCATTAATATGTAATGGAGCTTGGAACGTACCATGTTTCTCTATCTGAAGCGCTATCTGAAGCTCTATCTGAAGCTCTGTCTCGCTTCTCCCCTTGTATGACAGGTGGAGCCCTTCTTCGTCACTCTGTCTCTGTTTGATATCCAGAGTGGTCGAAAGATCTCTGCCGATTTCCATGTAGACCTCAACCACCCGTCAGTGAGAACCATGGTCCAGGGCTGTGGATCTCAGAGCATCAATGGTGCCTCAGACAGTGGACAGCACACCCCCAATGGCCTCCCAGACAGCGTTCTACAGTACCCACGCCAGGTAGGGAGGCAAGGACACATACACACAGACACATACGTGCGCATGTGCAAATACACACATACACGCGAATACATACACACACACACGGACGCACACAAGCACGAGAAAGCAGGTGTGCGCACACACCCCAACAATCAAGCTCAGGCTCCCTCACACACTCTTCACATACACGTACGCCCGTCCAAATACACACACACACACGGATGCGCACATGTACACAAACACGCAATGAATGCTGCCAGCTTCTGCGTTTAAAGCTCGGCATGTTGTCCACTTTCATCAGCTTTTAAGATAGTTTAGAGGGAGCCAAGTGCTGAATTCCTCCACTGTGGCTATAAAGGAAACTTTAACATTCATCACTAAGCCTAATATTTTGTGTGTGTGTGTGTGTGTGTGTGTGTGTGTGTGTGTGTGTGTGTGTGTGTGTGTGTGTGTGTGTGTGTGTGTGTAGGGAGTGTTCTCTGTGATGTGTCCTCACCCTGATATCTTCCTTGTGGCTCGGATTGAGAAGATCCTGCAGGGAGGAATAACTCACTGTGCTGAACCATACATGAAGAACTCTGACTCTGCCAAGGTTAAATCTGTGTGTGTATGTCTGTGTAGGGCATGACTTTTGGGTCATGACTCAAGCCACTTTTTATTTGAAATGCTGTAAATGTGTGTGTGTGTGTGTGAGTGTGTGTTACAGTATTATGATTTAGGGGACAGAAGATGTAAAAAGCATTAGAGTACAGTCTCTGGAAACCTTGGCAACAGCAAATATCTGCTCGGTTGAAAGCCGCACTGTTCTTTTCCATCCTCTTCTCTCACAGACTGCCCAGAAGGTGCTGAAGAACGCTAAACTGGCATGCAGCAGGCTTGGCCAGTACAGGATGGCCTTCGGATGGGCGGCCAGGTAAGAGAAATGACCACCGTACCGTCCACAACTCGAACTCCTCACGTCCACGTACGTGTTCTACAGTTCAACACACACCAGCCTTTAGGAGCTGTGACGAGAGGGCCTCTCAGGTTACCGTCTGCTCCCACTCTCTGACTGACCAAATGGAAACATCTTGGGCTTGTTTCTCCAGGGCAGAAGGAACAGATAAAGTTTTACATTCCGGCAACCCAAAACCATGCTTTGTTTTTCATCAAACTGTTATAATGAGCAGTAAAATAGAGGACGGCAGTCTGAGAAGTTATGCTAAACACTAGGGGGGGAGGGTTTGGCAGTCTGAGACACTTAAATGTGTTTCTTTCCAGTGGGTCTCATCAGATATACCTTCACATGGAGAGGAGTTTGTTCTCATTTGTGTCTTAATGGAAAATGCAAAAGAATCCTTCAACAGGAAAGCTGTGTTCTTTTTTCCTTCTGTCTTTTTCTCTGCCCCTGTCTCATTCCTCTCTCCCTCTCTCTCTCTCTCTCTCTCTCTCTCTCTCTCTCTCTCTCTCTTTCTCCCTCTCTCTCTCTCTCTCTCTCTCTCTCTCTCTCTCAGTGGAGCAGATAACTAACGTGGTCCTCTACTCTAATGATAAGTACGTTAAAACTGTGGCATATGAGGAAAGCACGTAAGTCTCTCACACACACACACACACACACACACACACATACACTGCATCTGTGCTCTTTTGCTGATAAATAGTAACTAATGCATAGTGAATTCCTTGTATTAGTGAGTTTCTGAATACGTATTTGAGATGTTTTCTGATGGCCAACAGAAATGTCACACAGTACTAGTCCACGGTACAATGGTCTCAAGTTACATCTAACACACTTGTTATGTCTCCATGGCACCCCTGAGTGTTACTGATGTTGTTGCTATAGAGACACTGTGCCATCAGGAACCAGCCTAAAAAAAGTCTACACCCTCTGTCCCCTATTGGCTGACAACCGTGAGAGGCGTGGCCTGGCACTAGATGGAAAGCTGAAGCATGAGGACACAAATCTTGCCTCATCTAGCATGTGAGATCACTCTGCAGGACAATACAGGACATGTTCAGGACAGAGCAACAGGATTGTAATGACTGTGTGTGTGTGTGTGTGTGTGTACACAGAGTGAAGGCAGAGGTGATAAAGGAGATTCTGGGTATGCTGGTGTCCTACAGAGTGGTGGTCAAAGCCACTGCTTCTGGGTGAGTGTGTGTGTATGTGTGTGTGTGTGTGTGTGTGTGTGTGTGTGTGTGTGTGTGTGTGTGTGTGCGCGCGCGCTCAATCTCACTTCCCTTTGCCACGTTTCGATTCATTGCAAGTTCTATTCATTTGTCCCTTATAAAGAGCTTTTAATAGACTCTTCTTTTAGTTGCTCACAGCATTAATTGTGAGACCTACGGATAGTAGTGTGTATTATGATTACCATCATTGTCTTGCTTTAGGAGTCTCTCTCACTACTACTGGCTTTGAGACACACTTAAAACACAGTGCGGCTCTGAGACACACTTAAAACACAGTGCGGCTCTGAGACACACTTAAAACACAGTGCGGCTCTGAGACACACTTAAAACACAGTGCGGCTCTGAGTTATATGTAATATTCCTCTTGTATATTTTCTACAGTGAATGAAACTGTGATACTGTGTGTAAATGATACTTGTGATTTGAACAGGCCTCTCTGATTTTGTTTTGACAGTATGATTGGATCTAGGTAAGTGTGGATTTTGTGTTATACACTACAGGAGGATTAAGCCATCACTTACATATGACACGTGTGTGTGTGTGTGTGTGTGTGTGTTCAGTGAGGTTGCTGTTGAGGTGCCATTCTTGCTCATGCATCCCAAGCCTGCAGGTGAGCACATCAGCTACATTCATACCTGTTACCTTCACATCAGCTACATTCATACCTGTTACCTTCACATCAGCTACATTCATACCTGTTACCTTCACATCAGCTATATTCATACCCGTTACCTTTCCTGTTATAGTAATAATTTGCTGAATAAGTGTGAATATCTTATTTTATAATCTATTGATAAAATGGAACTTCATGCCACCTGTCCTGTAGTTTGACGCACTGCCACATGTAGTTTGATACGCTGGTGTAATAAAGATCAGCTTCTCACACCAGGGAGAACATTCACACCACGGTTATAGGGAGAACGTTCACACCAGGGTTATAGGGAGAACGTTCACACCAGGGTTATGGGGAGAACGTTCACACCGTTCTTTAATGTTTGGTGAACTCATGCCTTTCCATGTTCCCTCCTCCTCTCTCCATCCTCTGGGAATTTCTACAGTTAAAGACAGGTGAGTAGAACATTTTCTTTCTTTCTTAGATGAAAAACAAATCAAGACTTCCCTGAGTCGCAAATACTTCCCTTGTGATTGGCGACAGCCGATCTCCGTTTAAAAGAGCAGTGTGCACACAGAGGTGTTTCCTGCCCGCGGCGTTCAGGGATGGAGGCGCAGTGTCGGCTTGGCAGGCCGCCCGGCGTCTCCTCCACCCTGCTGCTCTCCCCACCCAGATCAGGAGCTTTGATGCAGTGTCGTGTTTCAGAGTCATGTTGCACTAGAGCTTCTCACTCTCTCTCACTTCCTCTGGGCGCCGGGTGACACACGCACGCACGCACACAGGCACGCGGGGGGGTCTAGGAATTCTGTGGTGCGTTTGCTGCTGCCTGTGTGTTCAGGGCCCGTCCCTGTTCGACCAGGACGGTGGTTGGGCCACGTCTGTCGGAGACGCTGAGAAACACAAGTTTCCTTTCTGATGATTGCCCTAGTTGACCAAGTCTACTACAGTTTCTCTCCTCCTATCATATAATTCCATCAGGTCTGTCCTACTTAACAAACGTATCTAATTGCTTGGTTGTGTTTTTATGAAATGGGTTTTGTGTGTGTGTGTGTGTGTGTGTGTGTGTAGCGAGGCTGAAGTGGATCTGATCTTTGAGGACTTCAGGCGCTCCTGTTTGAGGGGCCTCGTTGGCAACGGTGATGATGACGACTCCTCTGTTGAACCTTGAGAGAGACACACACACACACACATACACAGGGAAGAAAGCTTGGCACACGCACACACACACACACACAGAGAAACAGCTTAGCATACACACACACACACCCAGCTCTGTGCTCCTCTCACGCTTCTGAATACTTATTGGTGCTTAGAACTGTCCATAGGAGCCTAGTGTCCATAGGAGTATGTACTTTAAGGACTATCATGTACTATAAGGGCTGGGAGTAGTATGGAACTGCCTCGTACGGCTCTAGTCCACAGTGTGGAGAACGATGCATGTACTGGTTAATGAGAGATGTACTGGTTAATGAGAGATGTACTGGTTAATGAGAGATGTACTGGTTAACGAGAGATGTACTGGTTAACTCGTTGAGCAGGTTAAGCTGTTTTAAGGAATGTACATGGAGGAATGTGTAACATTGTGCTGATAAAGCATTAAATAAAGCTTATTATTCATAAAATCTCCTACTGTTCCATAATGTGCAGATGTTATATAACAGTGTGTTTGTGTGTGTGTGTGTGTGTATACATTCTGCTGTCTTGCCTCTATCTTGCCTAATAAGTTCCATCACCATCTAAATGCCTATGGCAGAAATACACAAATGTATCAGTGTGTGTAAATCTGAGGCTCCAGGCAGAAGCTCCAAGGTTTTCATACCAAACATCTGACATTTGGCATCTTTAAGTCACAAGTTTGCTGCTGTGTTTATGGAAAGAAAAGTCCACAGTAATAACTGAGTGATAACTCACGTGTACCTGAGCTCCTTCCCCTCACGTGTACCTGAGCTCCTTCCCCTCACGTGTACCTGAGCTCCTTCCCCTCACCCAGTGGCTTAACACTAAAGGCACCTGTTGCTGCTTCTGAATAAACCACTGCAGATAAAACTGAAACATCCTTCGCTGAAACACACAGTTCCACATGCACTCCTGACACACTTGGCTTCTCACATGTCCTTCCACAGACACACCCAGCACAGCCACATCTCCACCCACATCCCCGAGGTTTCAAATAGAATGCAGAATAGAAGAAGCTCGTGAAAGCTGTCCTGATTATTGCAGTATTGTAAAAGCTCTCAGCTGAGTACACCGGGGGTCTAATCTGCATTCTAATCTACAGAGCTAATAGAGAACGGGCAAACTGGCATGTAATACGTCCAATCAGATTACAGCACACCCAGGCCACAGGTGTGTGATTGGACTCCTCCAGAAGAGAGGGTGGGAAAAATAAAATAATTTTTTTGTGGTAAAAGAACTCATCTGGTACACACACACCAGATGAGTAACTGCAGTATTGTAGTACGACAGTAGAGATATTTAAAAATTTTGTGAAATAGACAAGGTTTACATTCAAGGTTTAAGAAGTATTCAAGAAGGGTTACATCTTTGGAAAACCTGTGTACTTATTGTCATTTTGAAATCTCTCTTTATATATATAAAGACACACACACACATTATTGTATTTACTGCAGCATCATAAGAAATGTGTACATTCAGATTAAATATAGGATTTTGCTCACTTAGTGCAATTATTTGAAAAGTAATTCAAATCCATTTAATTGACATATTCATTGCAGTTCCATTCACCATAATTACTCAATTTGTACAATTTATTTTACAAAGTTCTAGTGAACTGATTTCATATTGATGTGATTTCACAAAGACGGCGGGATTATTTTATTAAATGCGTGTTTTTTAATCAAATCTACTTTTGGGTGAAACAGGTAAAGCATTATTGTCATCAGTCTGTTTGAAATTTTAAACATTTTCCAACTTTCTTAATTACTGAATGAATCCCTTCCCTTGTGAAGTTAGATCTTTTCATTTTGGATTATATATAAATTTCTAATCCCCTTAGCATGTACCCTTTAAGATGTTACATTTTAGAAATTAGGGTTCAGGTTGAAAGTAGGGTTTGAGTTGGGGATATATAAACTCATATTAAGGGAGGACTTAACTCTGGTTACCTCTGGTTAACTCTGGTTAACTCTGGTTGCCTAATTGATTTTGGAGATTATTAATTACCCTCCCAGTCTACGTACTCGGGAAACATGGAAGGTGGGAAGAAATCTCTGCTCATGACCATGTCACAGCTGTCTGGGTTGAGCAGGTACCCACTGAAGGTGCTGCTCACTTCACTGCTGGTGTACATGCCGTTGGTACTGCTGTCCCGCACCTGTAGCCACACCCAGTCGCCCATGCTCAGGTGGAGCACCACCTCCTGGGAGGTGGTGCCCATCTCTGCTGCCTCGGTGGTCTTCACCACGGGCTGGAAGTTCCAGAACAGGCCCACCTTGAGGACTCGGCTGGAGGCGACGAGGTTGTAGCTGAAGACGTAGGTGCCGTTGACCGGGGCAGTGTAGACACCTAACGTGGGGTTGAAGTGCTGCTGCAGGTTGTAGATGATCCTTGAGAAGGGCACTGGCTGATTGGGTGGCGGAAAGACCATGGTCAGCGCAGCGGAGAATGCTGATTGGATGAGGGGGCTGCAGGGGCCAGGTACACCCATCATACCCATTTCACCCTGTTCTCCTTTCTGCCCCTTCTGCCCTCCAGTGCCCTGCTGACCAGCCACACCCATCTCCCCCTTGTTGCCCTTTTGCCCTACAGGCCCCGTGTCACCCTTGGTTCCGTTCTGGTAGTTACATTGCCCTTCTCTGCCCTGATCACCTTTCTGACCCACCACACCTTGAATGCCAGGGACACCTGGCACCCCCGGGTCGCCCTTCAGGCCCTTGGCACCCATCTGTCCATTCTGGCCAGGTAAGCCAGGTCCACCCACAGGACCAGGTAGACCTGGTTCACCTGGGGGCCCCTGAAGAACTTCACAGTTCTTTGGGCACTGGCCAGCATCTCCTTTGGGGCCTGGATCCCCTGTTGGTCCGTTCATACCTGGTTCTCCCTTATCACCTGAAACACACACAGCCACACCTACAGTTACCCTGACAACCTACAGTTACCCTGACAACTTGGGGTTGTTACTGCATAATTAATAGAATATGAAACATTCTATTTTTTCCTTCATAAACACCATTCAACAGTATGTGTAAAGTTTCGTTTGTATTTTAGCTTCACGATGCCTTCTTGGCACATACAACAGTAATAATGTGCTTTTGAAAAATATATTTAGTGGCAGTGTGGTGAGACAAGCCAGGAAACATTTTAATTATAGTTCAGTCGTTTCCTACATCAGACTGGCGTGGTGTTCTGCTGTAGCTGCTGCTCACTCACATCTTACTTTAGTAAATCTTAGTAGCTGCTAGAATTAAGAAAACTGTTGCCTCTTGTCCTTTTTAAACCATTGAATCATTGAATCACTTTTAATCATTGAAGGAATCCCTCTCCACTGCAAAAAGTTAATGAGAGGAGGTTAATGAGAGGAGGTTAATGAGGGGAGGTTAATGAGAGGAGGTTAATGAGGGGAGGTTAATGAGGGGAGGTTAATGAGAGGAGGTTAATGAGAGGAGGTTAATGAGGGGAGGTTAATGAGAGGAGGTTAATGAGGGGAGGTTAATG